>CM076584.1:1042650911-1042764640 GCA_034641835.2 Pinus albicaulis | reverse complement strand
CAGATCTGTTGTAGATCTCTATTTTCATGTAGGGATCTATTGTAGAACTGATTTATAATAAAATTAAGCTTCAGCCCCTTGAAAATTACGCTGAAGATTTTTCTATTTAATCTCATGTGTTGCAGCACCTCAAACTGAGGGTTTTTTCATGGAAATCTCTTGCCTTTTTCATATATTTTGAAAAAGCCATGAAAATAAGCTGATTTACCAATTTTTAGACCATATTACACATTTCATCTTCAGAAATCCACGCTGGATAAGCTTAAGAAATTTCTGCATACATTAAGTCATGGGAAATCAGGGTTTTTAAGCCTAGTCGAGAATGGAGGAACTGTTTAATATATCTAGGATCAATTTTTTGACATGAAATTTGATATCAAAGTCCCTCATGACCTAAGATAAAATAAAATATCACCATTTTCCTTATTTTTATGTGAATTTCTGTATACACTCATTTTAGGGCCAAAATCACCGCTTTTCCCCCATCCTTTTTCGATAGAGTTAATATTCTTCTTGCTGCTGTACATGAAATTTCTGATGAGGTTTTTATAAATACATTTCAAAGTTCTTATCTCACTGATACTCTATTATTGTGTTTTATACTGCTGTAGCCCTTCATTGGGCAACTTTCTGAAGACAACTAGGTGTGGGAGACCTATTTAACCCACCTAGAGTGATTTATTTTGAGCCTCCTCTTGGATTTAGGTCTTATATACTCTTATATAAGGGATCCAAGGGTTTTTCCTGGTTTCTGAAGCACACATCCCTGAAAAATGCATTTTTTAGGCCTGTTTTGCTGAGTAGTCCAGATTGGTAACATTACACTCCATAATAAATGACATAAAAACCCTACTTTAGCAAAAAATCCACATTCTGCATATAAATATTTCATATGAGCTTCATTTTTAGTGTTGGTTTCTTAGTTAAATTTGGAGGATTAAAGAGTTTTTGAGCTAGTTGAGGAATGCTAGGCCGGAATAGAGAAAACTTTAAGCTGCAGAGATCTATTGTACTGGAATATGTAACTGGTTTGAACATAAATAATACAAGCACGTCCACAGGATCCTTGATGTATGTTAATCATGAATTTTTCCTTCTTTGTAATTGTTTTTCTCATGTTTTACATTATTTCCATTTTCTTTGATAATGAACATAAGTTTTAGAGTAGGATATGTTGTCTTAACACCCTATTTCTCTCTGCAATATTTATCTTTATGTTTTCTTCTGCAAGGTTTAATTGAAGGATTCTTAATTTCCCTCCAGTTCTATCTAGTTTTTTGTCTTAAGAATAATTCAATAGAGTGAAACTAGGGAAATTTATGGTGAACCCATGTTCATTGGTACGGCTTGAGATATTGTTTCTAAGACCTTCTTTGAAGTATACTTAGTAGAGTCTAAACCAGGGAATTCTATGGTATGCCCTATCCTCTGGCCTGTCTCAAAATGTTTCTTTAAAGGTCCTATGAGTGTTAAGTTAAAAGCAAATAGGCCTCTTATTTGATCTTTGGCTACTCTCAATGTTATCTTATATGTTTTCTTTGTCTGAAATTAATTCTTGAAATTACTGGATTGTTGTCTTAGGGTTTTCTTATTAAAATTTTGGTGAAAGAAGTCTATGGTATGCCTTGTCCTTTGGTTTTCTTCAAACATTTACCTAAGAGGCTTTTCTTGTTTAAGTAGAGCTAGAAGATTCTTAAATGATTATAGCTTTGCTGCCTTCACAGCTTATTATTGTTTCATATCACAACCTAATCTAAGAGATCCACTTAATATAGTTAGCTTGCCCTATGAAAACCCTTGATGAGTTGATGAACAATTAAATCCTTTTATGACTCCATAGCCCAATGGATTAATGTTTTCTCTTAGCCTATCTTTTCAGCTGAAACATTCCCTCAATTAATCCCAACCTTTGATTTATCAATTGACCTTTCAACCAATTAAAACCAACAAGTCCTTAGAAATTCATAACTAGCCTAATATCATAAGCAAAAGCATAAAAAAATATCATATAAAACACATACTTAGAGAGATACCTCTCTGAATCTAGGAAGGATATATCCTAGGATTCCAAAGTGGTTCTAATATGGCCCCTGCAGTGTTTTTTCTTACCAATCTTGAAAATTAGAGGGAGCCAACATAGTGGCAACCATACTGGGGAATACTGAGTAATAAACAACCTCAAAACTCATAAAACCTCATTTTAATTTAGATGAATAAAGTGTCAGCCAAGAATTGTTTCTGATTGCTAATGGTGAACAACAATCAGCCATAAAACAAGTAAAATTCCTCCACTTGGTGACTCCACTAGTTTTCAGTAGGCTTGCTAACCCCACTGGCTTTCCATAGACTCCACTGGGAAACTTAGTATATCACAAACCATTAACAAAAAATAGTCAAGAATACTTTTTGGATTAAAGTATTTCTATTATATTTTGGTTTTGCCTTAATACTGTTATGCTTCTCCAACCTTTCTGATCACTGGGTCCAAAGTTCTGGCTTCTAGAATAATCTATACTAGATCCTATCTTGACCCAAACTCTCCTGCAATAGTTTAAAATCCTGAAAGTATCCTCAGGAAGTCTCCTAGATCTAAGGATTCAACTATTTGCAGACCAAGCCACAAAGCAAGTTCACTACCTAAAAACCTCGAAGACTTGCAAAATATCCCCTCTGAACCACCCCTAGAACAAAGCTTGTATAGGACTAGATCTCAGAGTTAGATAAACTAGATAGTTTTAGACCCATCCACCCTAAAACAGAATTATGTTGTACTAATTTCATCCCCCACTGTTTACCTTCCTCCACTTAACCCTTTTCTTCCCATTGTAAACCCTCCACTTGTTAACCCTCCATTGTTTCCACAAACCCACATCATGGCAACATGGTATGCTCCCTTAGTCCTTCCTTTACCTTTATTTGTTCTACCACAGGATTATCAATCCAAGATTCCTGTATATGATGCTAGTAGTTCTACTACTGCTCAAAAACATGTGGAAAAAATGAATGACTACTTTGATAGATAAGAAGTAGATGATGAAATTGTTAAACTTAGAATTTTTGCTCAAAGTCTAGGGGGATAAGCAAGAAAATGGTTCAAAGGCTTAACCCCTAACAATATAAATGACCTCCCTGCTTTTCATCAATTATTTTTACACAAATGGCAAGTCAAAAAGAATCCTCTTCAAATATTTTCAGAGTATGACAACCTTAAGATAAATGCTGGAGAGAGTGTCCAAGACTACTGCACTAGATTTAACATTGTTTACAATGCCCTCCCTCCTCACATGAAACCCCCACAAGGCCTAGCCCTAGTAAAATTTACAGAAGGATTTGATCCAGACATTTGTTATCAATTAAGAGAGAGGGACCCCCTCACCTTAGAAGACATGAAAAAAGGGGTAGTAAGTGTGCAAGCCAACCTAAATGCTAGAAGGGCTAGGTTGAGATCAGAGAAAAAGGTTACATACAAAGAAGAAGTTGGACCCTCCACATCTGATGCTAAAATTGACAACCTAGTTAGGACAATGGAAAGGATGATGGAGAGGATACACATAAATGAGAGAGCCTATCCTAAAGAAAACCAAACAGCTCCTCAAAACATAAATTAAAATTAGAATCAAAACCAAAACTTTAGAAGAACCCCCCCTCAAATTAGACAAAGAGGTCCTGATCAGCATATTAGACGTCCCTTCCAAGAAAATTATGATGATGAAGATGAGGGGATAATGGAAGAAATAGAGAAAAATCATATAAATTTAATGGGAGTTAACAATGAATATAATGATGAAGAACAAGGCATATTTACACCTTATGAAGAAGAAAGCCTAGAATCTGAAGACTACAAACAAGGCTTTGAAAGTGCCATTATTAAAGTACATAGACAATATGACCTTAGGAGTAAGACAAACCAAGACACTCCCAAGGAAAAGACCTCTAAAATTTCTACTAAAAAAGCACCTAAAAACATTTATAAAAGGACAATAGAAAACACTACCTTAGGGGCTAAAATTTTTGATAGAAACAATAGTAAAAACAACCAACCTAGTGGCAAACAAAGTAGTGACCACAACAGCACTAGCAACACTAGTGCTCCTAGTAAAATTGTTTTAACTAATGTCCCCAATAAAAACCAGCAAGCTAAATTTGTTGTGAAAACAGTGACTGAAAGGGCTGATTTGAACATTTGAAAAGCTCAAATACCTTTTAGTATAGAGAATTAAATTTCCAAGATTAAAATCTCTATTACTCTTACTAGATTAGTCACTCATGATGTATATATATCCCAACTTTTGAGAGCATTAAACATAGGAGAAAATGATGATTCTGTCAATTTAAATGATGACAAACCTGAGCTTCTATTTAGACCAGAAGTAGAAGGGAAATTTCAAGAAGGAGGTGTTCTTCCATTTTATGTCAGTCTAAACATCCATGATAAAATTTTGCACAATGCCATGCTAGACTCAGGAGCCTCACACAACCTTATGCCTAAAGTAGTGATGGAAAGATTAGGCCTTGAGATTACTAGACCATACAAAGATTTATACTCTTTTGATTCTAGTAGAGTTAAATGTCTAGGCTTAATCAAATATTTATGTGTCAACTTAGCACAAATACCAGCCAAGAGCCTAGTAATGGATATTGTGGTGGTTGATATACCTCCAAAATATGCCATGTTCCTTTCAAGATCATGGGGAGCTAAACTCCAAGGTACTCTCCAAATGGATATGAGTATGCGACCATCCCTGTTTTAAACCAATCAAGAATACTATATAGGGAAACACACATGAAATACATGGTTAGCAGTCAATAAAGATGAGATAACTCCCCTCTTTATTCCATCCACACTGATATTGATTTATTTATTCTTTATAATGATGAAAATTTTAATGAACAAGTAGTAGAAGGTGAGAAGACAATTGAAGAAGAAGTGGAAAAGGGGGAGGAATAGTCAAAACAATTTGGTAACATTGAACATCACAGCAAACATAATGAAGACCATGGGGAATAAGAAAACCATCAACATAAAGCTAACCATGAAGAACAAATAAAAAACATACAACATAGTGAAAACCACAGGGGATAGAACAAAGATAAACATAGTGTAGACCTTAAAGAACAACACAATAAACAACACAGTGGCAGCCACTATAAACAACATAATGAGGACCATGATCAGATCAATGATAAATCTCAAAATATACCTCTTTGGAGTATGAGTTTTGATGGGTTTTGTAGCAAAACAGGTTCAGGAGCAAGAATATGGGTACATAATATAGAAAATAATCATGCAGAAGGCTAGTCATATAAGCTAAACTTCCAATGCACAAATAACATAGCTGAATATGAAGCACTCCTCTTAGGACTACATTTACTAAATAAATTAGGAGCCAAGAAGATAATTGTCCATGGAGATTCAGAACTAGTGATTAGGAAAATTAGTGGAGAATATACAACCAAGCATCCAAGACTAAGAGCATATAGGGATGATGCCATTGACCTATTGAAAACATTTTCAGAATATGAGCTCACTTTTGTCCCTAGAAATCAAAACATTCTTGCCAATGGTCTGGCTTTTGCAGCCAACAGATGTCAAGCACCTTGTCAAAACAAACAATACATAGTTCAAGTAAAATATAGACCAACAGTCCTTGATAACATAAAATAATAGCAAGTGTTTGAGGGGGATAAACAGATAGAGGATTTCTTGCAGTCCAGAAATGAGTTTGAAGTGTCAAATTTAGACTCAAAGTATGAAGAAGACTGTTATGTTAAAGAACAAACTTACATAGAAGAACCTCCTGATACTGCTGCTATAAATCTGTTAACAAAAGAGAAAACAGAACTGTGCACTGATTTGGAGAAAGAAGACTTTGAAGTGTTGTAGTACAATACTGATAACTTGCCAAAGGGACTAGTTCCTTTAGAAGAACTATTTGACTTTATTGATGTTGCTAAAAAGCCAAAAATGGAACCCACTGAAACTAAAATAGAAGAATGCAATATAGGCAGTGAAGAAAAACCCAAAATGATCAAACTTTCCAAAACACTGCCAGCTCACATAAAACTGAAGTATCTTGAGCTTTTTAGAGATTTTTCTGATGTTTTTTCCTGGAGTTATGAAGATTTAAAATCATATGATACATAAATAATTCAGCGTAAGATACCTCTCAAAGGAAACCAGAAGCCCTTTAAACAGAAACTGGGCAGAATAAACCCTGTGCAATTACCCCTGGTTGAGAAAGAAATTAGGAAAATGTATGATGCTGGAATTATAGTCTCTTTGAGATACTCAGAATGGGTGTAAAATATTGTATTAGTAAGGAAGAAAACAAGATAAATAAGGCTATGCATAGACTTTAGGAATTTAAACAAAGCCTCCTTAAAAGACAACTACCCTTTACCAAAAATGGATCATCTCTTACAAAGGGTAGTAGGTTCTAAAATAATTTCTTTACTAGATGGGTTGTTAGGATACAATCAGTGCTGGTACACCTAGATGATCAACACAAGACAACTTTCACCACACCTTGGGGCACTTTCATGTATGTGAAAATGCCTTTTGGGTTAATGAATGCTAGTGCCACCTTCCAAAGAGCCATGGACATTGCTTTCTCAGAAGAAATAGGTTACTTCATTGTGATTTACCTTGATGACATCACAATCTATTCTAAAATAGATGAAGAACACCTAGCTCACTTAAGAAAAGTCTTTGAAAAATGTAGAAAGTATGGTTTGTCTTTGAATCCCAAGAAAAGTTTGTTTGGCCTCCAAGAAGGAAAAATTTTAGGCCACATCATATATCAAGAAGGGATCAAGATAGACACAAAAAGGATTGAAGGAATATTGCAGATAAATCATCCTAGAAATATCAAAGAACTACAATCTTTCATTGGAAAGATAAATTTCTTAAGAAGGTTCATACCCAACCTTGCAGAACTCCTAAGGAACATTACAAACATGTTGAAAAAAGAAATAGGAGTTAAATGGACCATAGAAGCAAAGAAATCCTTTGAACTGGTGAAACAAGCACTTACCCAAAAATGAGTTCTAATTAGCCTTGATTTTACCAAAGACTTCTTCATATTTTCCTTTCCATCAAAACATATTGTTTCTGCTGTCCTATTATAGAAAAACACAAAAGGACAAGAGCAACCCATTGCATTTTTTAGCAAGGCATTAAGAGATGCACCTCTAAAATACAATATGATGGAAAAAAAAGCTTTTTCCTTAATCAAGGCATTAAAAGGTTTCAGAGTTTACATTTCACACTCACACATCATTGCATTCGTGCCTCACTCAGTGATGAAATACACTTTAACACAAGATCCTGATGGAAAAAGAGGTAAGTGGATTGCTATTATATTAGAATATGATTTAGAAATCAAGCCTACTAAACTGATCAAAGGACAAGGCCTGGGTAAACTCATGGCTGAAACAAACTTCCAAGCAATTGACATGAACATGATAGATGCATTAGATGAACAGGAGGAGTTGGAAACTCCACTTATTGAAGAAACATTTCTAAATTCATCTTGGCATGTTGAGATTTTATATGTGCTTCTTAATCTTAAAGTTCCTCCCGGTTTGTCTAAAACAAAGGCCAAATTCTTAAAGTTAAAAGCTGTAAATTACTGCATTTTAGATAAAAGTCTATATTGGAAAAATGCTAGTGGATTATTGCTTAAATGTTTGCCTGAGAATGATGCAGATAAGATCAAGCATGAATTTCATGAAGGAGAATGGGGAGGCCACCTCTATTGGAAAACTATTGTTAACAAAATCCTTAGAGCTAGTTACTATTGTCCCACCCTCTTCCAAGACATTCATAAAATGGTAATTTCCAACCAGAAGTTCCAAACCTTTGAAGGAAAAAGAAAATTGTTACCCTTACTTCTGCATCCTATCACTGTTGAAGCTCCTTTTCAACAACGGGGCATATAATTTATTGGGGAAATCCATCCTGCCTCATCTACCCAACACAAGTGGATTCTCACTGCAACTGACTACTTTACCAAGTGGATAAAGGCCATCCCTTGCAGAACTTCCACAGATTCAAACATTATCAAATTCCTTGAAAACCATATTTTGTCTAGATTTAGTTGTCCTAGGAATATTATCACTGATAATGTTGCTGCTTTCAGTTCCAAAAATATGGTGGATTTTTGCCATAGATATCAAATTACATTCGGCCATTCTACTGCTTATTACCCTCAAGGTAATTGGTTGGCAGAATCCTCAAACAAAAGTTTGGTAAACATCATCAAAAATTTTCTAGAAGAGAACAAGAAATCATGGCACAACAAACTAGTGCATGCACTATGGGTAGACAGGTTAACAAATAAAAAATCAATTGCAATGTCTCCCTATCAGCTATTATATGGAGCAGATGCAATATTTCCAACCATTCTATGAGTGCCAGTCATGAAACTGATCCAAGAAGTATAGTCTAAAGAAAATGACATGCAGAGAAGAATAAGTCAGACTGTCAAGTTGCAAAAAACCAGAGAAGAAGTGTATAACAGAACACAAGTGCAAGAGAACATTAAGAAACTGTTTGACAAGAGAACCAAGGCAAATAATTTCAACATAGGTGAAAAAGTACTGAAATGGGACTCAAGGAAAGAAGACAAGGGCAAGCAAGGAAAATTTGAGAATCTATGGAAATGCCCCTACATCATCCATTCTGGCAGAGGTAACAATGCATTCTTCCTTCAAGAGATGGATGGAACAGAACTTTTTGGAGGTCTTGTCAATGGTAGGATGCTTAAGCATTATTTTTGTTGAAAATATCTCAATTTAAAGCTTTGTTCATTGTATATAACACTATTTGAAGAAAAATATTAGAAAAATAAACACAAAAACAAAGAAAAGAAGAAAAGAGGGTAGACAAAAGAAAGAGGTAAAGCCCCATACCCAAAAAAAAAAAAATTCTAAAAGTGTGCAAGTCCAAATGCCACTGCCTTGGAAAAGAAAGTTTTGTTAGTCATACGGCGTAATCATGATTGAAAAATTTTTAAATTTCTTCTGATAGGTTAGTGAATGAAGATTAGCCAAACTTTCTAAACTTGGCTTATCAATAGATTAGATTAGGAAAATAAATATTGGTTCCAAAATGATCAAAATCTGAACCAAAGGAAAAAGAGGGATGCATAACAAATTTCAGATCACCAGCCCTCAAAGTTTTTGTTTTACTGTTTACTAATAAAAAATATGTGTGTAGCTTGTTCCAAAATTCCATAGTTCATAACAAATCAGACTGTCTAATCCTAATTTAGTTATGTTTTCAATTTCCTGTTTTAGATTAGAGAATGAAAATCTATCAAAATGTTTAATCTCGACAGATAGGTAGATTAGGTAGAAAAATAAAAAGAGTTCATCAGCCTAATCTGAACTATTGGATGATATAAGTGTAGAAGTAGTTAGTTTCCTATTTTCAAAAGAAAAATAATTTTAAGGGTTTGCAAATATAAGTGCACCCAAAAGAAGAAAAAATGTTAGAGTTATGATGGGTAGGTAGAAGTTGAGTTGGAATGATCATGATATATCAGATTTCAAAGATCACAACTTCAAGAGAATTGCAGCGAATCAACAAGTTAAAGAATGAAGGTCTGTCAATGTGCAAATCAAGGCACTGGTCTACTTCTTCCAGAGAATTGATCTCTGAGGTTCTTGACACCTCCTAGAGAAGCTGCCCTCCCCACCTGGAGCCACTGTTATCCTCTTTTATTTTACAGATTTCACTAGGTGAGTGTGGATGTTTTTCAAGCACCTAAAGATAGCATTATTGTCCTATCATCTATCTTTAGAAATCTTACTGCCTTTATTATCCTAAATCAACCTTTTTCACTATAAGTCATCTCTACCTTCTCAATTTACCTTGCTACTCTGAAATGAATCAACATGGGATGGTTTCTCTCATTTACCCCTTCACACCCCCCCCCCCTTGAAAACCCCATTTTCCCCTTTAAAACTCTTCAAAACCCCTTTTTCTTATGAAATTTTCCTCTATTTTTCAAAACAATTTAAAAGACACTCTTTTACATTGTTTTAATTAAAAATATTCAAAGTTGTCGGGACCCCGCCTTTTATATATAAAACCCTATTTTATATGAAGAACCCGACTCTTTAGGTTTTAAACACCGAGCCCCTTTTCTTTAGCCCTAAGCTCCCTTGCACCCATATGGCCCTAAACCTACTTATCATATAAACCCCCCGGTATAAATATTTCACCTTCGCCTTTTTTTTATATAAACCCCTTTAAAAACCCTATAAAATCACCACATTCGTTGATTTATTTGAAACCCGGGCCTGCTCCCCTTTTGGAATTCACGCTTCCTTAAGATTGTGCCACCTGGCCTCGGGCTCCACCTTCAAATCTGCCCACCGATCCTCCACTGTGCGATCACCGTCAATCTCTACCTCCGAGATCTGATGATCCATATGATGTATCACAAATTAAATTGCGTGGGCGTTAAAGCAGAGTTGAAGGTCATAAAGGCAGACAACAAAGACAGAAGATCAAAATGTTAAATTAAAGGATTAAATAAACAAATAGAGATAAAGTAGAATAAAAAGAAAAGAGAGTGAAATATAGATTTAACAAGCAGATCCAAAGTTTAAGGCCTAAAAGAGCGATTAAAGACAAAACAGAGGCAAATTAACATGGGAACACATTCGAAGGATAAAATCCACATAGACATTTACTTCTTCAATAATATTTTTCCACCTATAGCATTGTTTCCTTCAATAAAGCATCAAACAGTTATTACACACAGTCAGAGATATTTTCCATCTACTAGCAGTTATTGTAAAGTTATGAAAAAGCCTTAAAGTCAAACATTTCACAGAAATCAATTCATAAGTTAAGATAGGAGTTATTATTTCAGAGAAACACCCTCAGATATTTTCGCCTTGGGCCTTGCATGGTCTCAAAGGTCAAAAACACATTAAATCCGTAATAAATGACATACAAACCCTAGTTTAGAAGCACCTCCTCATTCTGCATATAAATATTGCATATGAGCTTCATTTTTAGTGTTGGTTGCATAGTTAAATTTGGAGGATTAAAGAGTTGTTGAGCTTGTTAAGGAATGCTAGGCTAGAATAGAGAAAGCTTTGAGCTACAAAGACCTATTGTACTAGAATATGTAACTGGTTTGAACATAAATAATACAAGCACGTTCACATGATCCTTGATCTATGTTAATGGTGAAGTTTTCCTTCTTTGTAATTTTTTTTCTCATGTTTTACATTCTGTCCATATTCTCTGATAAATAACATAAGTTTTAGAGTAGGATATGCTGTCTTAGCACCCTATTTCTGTCTGCAATCTTTATCTTTATGTTTTCTTCTACAAGGTTTAATTGAAGGATTCTTAATTACCCTCCAATTCTATCTAGCTTGTTGTCTTAAGAATAATTCAATAGAGTGAAACCAGGGAAATTTATGGTGAACCCATGTTCATTGGTATGGCTTGAGATATTATTTCTGAGACCTTCTTTGAAGTATATTTAGTAGAGCCCAAACCAGGGAAGTCTATGGTATGCCCTATCCTCTTTTCTGTCTCAAAAGGTTGCTTTAAAGGTCCTCTGAGTGTTGGGTTAAAACCAGATAGGCCTCTTATTTGATCTTTGGCTACTGTCAATGTTATCTTATATGTTTTCTTTGTTTGAAAGTAATTCTTGAAATTGCGGGATTGTTGTCTTAGGGTTTTCTTACTAAAATTTTGGCCAAAGAAGCCTATGGTATGCCCCGTCCTTTGGTTTTCTTCAAATAGTTACCTAAAATTATTTTCTTGTTTAAGTAGAGCTGGAAGATTATTAACTGATTATAGCTTTGTTGCCTTCACAACTTATTGTTTCATATCACAACCTAATATAAGAGATCCACTTAATATAGTTAGCTTTCCCTATGAAAACCTCTAGATGAGTTGATGAGCAATTAAATCCTTTTATGACTCCATAGCCCAATGGATTAATTTTTTCTCTTAGCCTATCTTTTCAGCTAAAGCATTCCCTCAATTAATCCCAACCTTTGATCTATCAATTGACCTTTCAACCAACTAAAACCAACAAGTCCTTAGAACTTCATAACTAGCTAATATCATAAGCAAATGCATAAAGAAATATCATATAAAACTCATACTTAGAGATATCCCTCTCTGAATCCAGGAAGGCTAGATCTTAGGATTCCAAAGTGGTTCTGATGTGGCCCCTACAGTGTTTTTTCCTTCCTATATTGCAAATCACAGGGAGTCAACACTTTTAAGGCCAAAATTCAAGGTTTTTATCCCCCTTTAACTCCCATTTCTGTCTAAATGAATCACTCTAAGGGTCTTATTTATTTTACTCTAAAAATTTAGAAAGAGTCCCCATTAATTTCTAAGGTAACTAGGCTAAAATAATGGGTGTTGTTGAATAGCACAAAAATTTGCGATTCATTGGAAGAACCAGTTATCTCTGAAAAAAATTCTTAGTATCTTTATATAAGTAGAAATAATTTAAGGAAACAATTTTTTTTTCGAAATGTTTCGAATGAATAAAAATGCTCTAAATATAAAAAAAACTCATCTTTATTTATAGTCTTTTAGGAACCTTTCATAAATAAATATCTTCATTCCTCTATATCAATCATTGAATAGTTTAAAAGATAAAGTAATTGTCTATTTGTAACTTAGCCTTTTGATTACTCCTTTTTTCATAGGTAGAGCCACTAGTACCAACAGGCATTCATAGCCTCAACAATGTTACCTTTTAACCATCAATGATTCAATATCCCATCCATTTATTATTATGATTCTTTGAGATAAATTCTTAATCATATAACTTGTTTTTTCTTTTTCTTAAAATGTTATTGTCCTTGCTTTATGACCAGAGATAGTAGTTAGCAGGGCATTTAAGATTAAAACCTCTTTTGAGAGCAAATTCAATCATACTATTTCCCGAAAAATAATATGCATTATCAAACATAAGTGCAGTGGGTAAGCCAAACCTGGTAATAATGAATCAATTGATAAATTCCATAACGGCTTCAGAGTTAACTACCTTTAGTGGAACAACTTCCACCCACTTAGTAAAATAATCTGTTGCAGTGAGAGTTTATTTATGTTGTTTGGATGATTTAGGAACAATCTCACCTATGATATCCAATCCCCCTTGCTCAAAAGGTTGCTCAATGTTGAATGGCTGCAAGGGTGAGGCTAGTTTTCTTTGTCTTCCAACTGCAGTTTGGCATGTTTTACATCTTCTCACATATGCATGAGCATATTTAAATAGTGTGGGTCAGTAATATCCTGCATGATGGATCTTATGTATGGTGGTATCTCCACTGAAATTTCCACCTACAGGTCCATTATGGAGTTCCTGCAACACCCTCTATGCTTCATATTTCTCAAGGCATATTGTAGTATGGAGTCATAGTTATTTCTAAATAACATTATCTATGATATGATATTGACTAGATTTCAATATTAAAGCTCTTTTTCTTTTGTAATTGAGTTCTGTAAGAGCATATCCATTTTTCAAATAGAAGATAAGATCAATATAATGTGATTAAGAGTCGTTCAGGCTTACCTCAACAATGTGTACAATGTTACCTGACTCTTCATCATCTGATATGTTGGATGCTCCATATAGTAATCTGCAGAGACCTTGCCCTCTAATGATTTTGGCTGGTCTTATTTCAATTTCATATTCCTGCAGAGAAGTTACCCAATTTGCTCTCTTTTCTCCTAGTTCCTTTTGAATAAGTAGTTTCCTTACTGTAAAAAATGGAACTATTACCTTGGTGTGTGTTTTAACGAGAAAAGGTCTAAAGTTATTTAAAGATTTATAAACTACAAACACTTGTTTTTCCACTTTTGAATAATTTAGTTCAACACCTTGAAGATTTAACTAGAAAGATGTGGGTGCTTCAATATTTTGATCATTGATTTGTGTTAACACAACAACATAAGTTGTTTCAAATGAAAAAGTATATAAAATGAAATGATTAGAAAAATTCGAGGTAGTCAGAGAAGGAGCATTGATGATGGCTTGCTTGATTAGATCAAAATATTCTCTTTCATTATGTTTCCATTTGAAGAGTGTGTTTTTCTTAATCATCTTGCAATGGTAAAAAAATTTGGGAAAAATTTGGAACAAATATCTTGACAAAATTTATCTGTCTTAAAAAGGACTGCATGGATTTCTTGTTATGGGGATGAGAGAATTCAAAAATTTCCTTTATCCTTTCTAGATCTATGAAAATTCCTTCTTCTGAGACAATAAATCATAAAATTGTACCTTCACTTAAAGCGAAATATGACTTTTTGGGATTTAAAGAAATTCCATATTTCAAACAATGTTCAAGGATTTGCGTAAGATCATGATTTTGGTCGCTTATTTTCTTCGAGTAAATGGTTATATCATCTAAATATAAAACCAGAGTTTTATTTATCAGTCCTCTAAAAGAAATTTCCATTTCTCTTTGAAAAGTTTCTCTTGCATTGATTAGACCAAAAGGCAATTTCTGGTAGGCATAAGTGTCACATTTAGTTCTAAATGTAGTCTTTAACCTATCTTCAGGATGAACCAAAACCTGATTGTGGCCTGAAAACCCATCAAGGAAAGACATTAATTCAGAACCAGCAAATGATTGCAAAATTTGTTCCATCAATGGTAATGGGAAATTTTCTTTTAAGCAAGCTTTGTTTAAGTTCCTAAAATCTATACAAATACGAATATCGCCATTATTTTTCCTAACAGGGACTAAGTTTGAGACCCACTTTGAATGCCTAATAGGGAAGATAATGTTGGCTTTAAGGAGTTTGTTTAGTTCACTTTTTATTTGACTTTCAAGATTAGGGTGAATTTTCCTTAACTTTTGTTGTATAGGATTTTCAGTGGATGTCATTGGAATAGTATGTTGGATGATGGAGGTATCATAAGTTTTGAGATCTTCATATTTCCATGCGAATACATTCTTGTATTTCTTCAGTAAGTGAATGAAGGCTAATATTTCATCAGACAAAAGACCAAGTCCTAAGTTAATGTTCTGAGGGTTGAGCTCTGTGCCAAGGATTACTAGTTCAAACCTCAAAGTTGAGCTTTGTAGCTTAGAATTAGTAACTTTTTTTTGAGATCATAAAGATCTTCAAGCTTAACCACAGACTTAGGTATGGAATTTTCTTCAAGTTTCTATTTCAATTTCCTTTCATGTTCATGTTCATCATTTAATTGATCATCATATGACGCTTCTCATGTAAGAAACGTTATAACATCTTCATCATCGTTGAATAATCTCCAATTGGTGATATTATCAAGAATAGATGGGCGAAAAATCAACTCTATAGAAAATCTCTCTAAACTATAATCTTCTGAAGGAATAATTATGGATGCTACATTAGCTAGAAGGTCTGCACTTTAATTCTAAATTCTTGGAACAGATGAGATATTAAATGCTAAAAAATGTGAGGTAAGAGATTGTACTAATGACTGGTAATGTTTAAGATGAAAAAAAATACAGTGTATGGTATTTCTTACCTATTTGAAAATTGTTTTAGAATCACCATATATCCGGAGATATTTGACACCAAGGTCAATTTCTTTGTATAAGACTTGAACCAATGCCTCATATTCTACAGTATTATTTGTGCATTCAAATTCAAGCCTGCATGCTTGCATTGTCTTTTCACCTTCTGGGTTGATTAGTATACAACCATCTCCTGCACCTTCACTGGATTTTTATCCATAAAAGTATAATTTTCAGGAAAAAATATTAATACAAGGTTTAACTATGATATTTATACACTTGGAAGAATCTGACAGAGAAAAAATTTCAACCTGAGAATTAACTGAGTTGGTGATAAATGGAGATTTATAAGCATTAAAATTCCCCAAAAAATATTCAGCATAGTAACTATCGAGAATTTTATTATTAAAATCCATGGGTTCATTATCGACTCTTCTCCTGCTGTGCAGAGCGATTCTTGTTGATCGTTCATGCTAGGGTTCCTGCGCCCCTACGCGCCCTTGGGGCTGTCGTGCCCAGGCCATAGTTTTGCTACGCCCAGCCATGGCGTCCTCTGGGGGCTCAGATCTTCCTCCCCCCTGGAGGTTCTTGCTTTCAAAGCTATGATTTCCTCGTGTAACAAGCGCCCACCTTCAGCCAGTCAACAGAAGTTCGTCAAGAAGATGGAAACCATTCCATCGGTAGCCCTTCTTGAGGAAGAAACCTACAAAGCATCTTTGAACCTTGCTGAGAGAGGGCTCATAGGTCAGTTCACGGGCCTCTGGCCCTCTCCCAAGTCGGTAGAGGATTGGACTCAAAGGAACTGGACACCGTTAACCAAAGAAGGAGTAAAAAACTACTTTGTTGGTAAAGGTTTTTTCATTTTCGTCTTCGAAAGTGCAGAGGATAGAAGCTTAATCTTCAGGAACAGACCTTATTTTATGGGCTCGCAAGGTCTATATCTTAACAAATGGTCACCAGATTTCGACCCAGCTCAGGATGTTCCATCTACTGTACTGGTGTGGGTGCAGCTTCCCCATCTTCCCCTCCACTGCTGGAATCAAAAGTCTCTTCAGATCATAGGCAAAACCTTAGGAAAATACATAGATCAAGCTCCAAGAAAAGATCAATACTCATGTGCCCGCATCTGTGTCGAAGTAGATCTGGAGGAGGGTTTGCCGGAAGCCATCAAACTTACAGTTACAGGATGGACGCATGTCCAAGAGCTAGACTATGAACAACTCCCTTTTAAATGTAGACACTGCCATGGCTACGGGCACTTCGCCAAACATTGTAAGAAAAAGGCGGAAGAACAACCATACAAACAAAATGGTGAGAAATGGACCCTAGTACAAAAAACCACCAATCACAAAAAAGGCAACGGGAAAGGAACTCCAAATGAGGTACCAAGCAGCTCCAACCCTACCCAAGGAAAAAACTCAAATGGCAAAGAAAGCAGTCAGAACAAGCCAGCTACAATAGTTACTGAAAATTTGGATCAGACTGGACCTCCTATCACCAACAAAGAAGATGGGGAAACGGCTCACCTGGAAGCCTCCCAAGGAAGCCCTTCCAATCCCTCATACGCAGATGCCACAAGGAAAAATCCAGCTGATAGCTCCAGCTCCTCGGAGGATGAAACCTATGAGTAGCCCATAAAAAAAGTCGGCAGGAAATCACGCAGAGAAGAAAGGGAAGAGGGAGCTGAAAGGCTTAAAACCCAAGGAAGCCAGCCCACTATAGAGATGTCTATAGGGAGAAACACCAGGACCAGGCCCCCCAAGGGAGGCTCCCACCCCACCCCTGGTAAATAATGCGTCTCGTCTCTTGGAACTGTAGAGGTCTGGGTAACCCCTCGAAAGTAGAAGCAGTCAAAGATCTTCTCAAAATAGAGCCCTTAGACATTCTCATGCTCCGAGAGACTAAGATAGAGGGGAAAGCCCTTCTAGACATCAGCAAGACGAAATGGAAAAAAAACGAAGGAAGAGCAGTTAGATCAAGAGGCTCATCCAGAGGGCTCGCTACTCTTTGGACAGAAGATCTCTTCCAGCTGAACAAATCCCACGAGAACCAACACTGGATCTACACGGAACTAACGCATTGTACAAGTAAGTTGACTATCTCCCTCTTCAATCTTTATGTCCCTGTTCTATACTCAGAAAAGAGAGACTGTTGGAACTCTCTCAGCGAATTCCTAGAGCAACACTCCCCAAGAAACATAATTCTTGCTGGGGATTTAAATATTGTTTTAAAATTCAAAGAAAAAAGGGGAGGAATCAGTTGCAGAGACCCCATACTTCCCCTGGTGGAAGACCTCATTCAGTAGTGGGATCTTCTAGATTTCATTCCGGCCAAAGGGCTCTACACATGGTCCAATAATAGAGTGGGAGAGGATCACATTTCTGCCCGTCTATACTGATTTCTGGTCCAAGGCGCTCTGATGATGAACAAGAAGATAATCACCACCAAAATTATTCCCAAATTGACCTCAGATCACAAACCAATTCAGCTCACTCTAGAAGATGAAGAAGATCTGGGCCCAATCCCCTTTCGATTCAACCCTCTCTGGATCGAAAGGGATGGTTTCATCGATACAGTGAAAACAGCATGGGCTAAAACCTTCTCAGGGTCCTCTAGTTATGTGTGGGAACAAAAGCTCAAAGCCACAAAGCAAGCACTGAAGCAGTGGATAAGGAAACCTGCCCCAAACCAAACCAGCCAAAGAAAAGAAATAGTGCAGTCTCTTGAGGCACTGCAAGTCGAAATGGAAAGCAAAGATATCACACCAACACTGCTTGAAAAAGAAGTTAAAACTCAATGTTCATCATTCAGATCTTTCTGAATGGAGGAGGAGTACTGGAGAATCAAATCTCGAAGTTTGTGGCTGAAGGCAGGCAACCGGAACACCTCCTTCTTCCATCGTCAATACCGAGCAAGACTCTCAAGAAACCATATCTTTGAAATTACAACAGCAAAGGGGAAAATCTGTAAAGGGTTCAGCCAGAGAAAAAAGGCAGCTGAAAGTCATTATAGACAGCTCTACACCGCAGAAAATTAAGGCAATGAGGAGGAAACAGCTGACTTCCTTTCCAAAATTCCTCTCCTGGTCAGCCCTAAAGACAATTCTGCTCTCATCAACCCTATCACTGAAGAAGAAATCATTAAAGTTATCTGGTCTATGGATTCAGATAAGGCACCTGGGCCCGATGGTTTTACCATACACTTCTATAAGACGTGCTGGGATATCATCAAAGAGGATCTCTTCAAGATGATAAAAGGTTTCATGAAAAAAGCCAAGGTAGGAGGAGGAACCAACTCCACCTACCTCGCCCTTATTCCTAATGAATCCAATCCTGAAACCTTCGCTAGATTCAGGCCTATATCGCTTTGTAATGCCTCTTACAAAATTCTGGCAAAGCTCCTAGAAAATAGGATCAATCCCCTGTTAAATAGGCTGATCTCTAGCAATCAAGGTGGCTTCGTAGAAGGCAGGCATATCCTGGACAATGTCATTCAAGTTCAAGAGACAATTCACTCAAGCAATCAGCGAAAAGAAAAAGGGATGCTGATAAAACTTGACATGGCTAATGCTTTTGACCGAGTCAATCGCTCCTTCCTCTACAAAGTCCTGCATGCCTTTGGTTTCTCTTCCCATTTTGTCAATCTTATCATGGCCTGCACTGACAACCCCTGGATTGCCCCTCTTGTCAACGGTCGCCCCACCTCTTTTTTCCAAGCCCAGAGAGGTCTTAGGTAGGGATGCCCGCTCTCTCCCTTCCTGTATATCCTATGGCGGACTCCCTTAGTAGAAAGCTATCAGCCGAAAAAGTTGCAGGTTCCCTTCCTGGGCTCAAATCTTCCAATCACTCTCCAGCTCAGAACCATGCTCTATTTGCAGATGAATCTCTCCTTCTTGGAGGTGCCTCTGCAAGAATTGCCAAAGCCTTTGATGTTGTCCTTAAATGCTATTGCAGGGTTTCGGGAGCTTCTATCAATGAAAGAAAAAGCGAAGTCTATGGCTGGAAAATTGAGCAACACGAACTCACAAGTATTTCTAATCTTCTTGGTTTCAACAGTCAAGCCCATTGGGAGAAGATAAAATATCTCAGCCTCCCCATCATAAATGGTTTCAACAAGAGGTCGTTGTGGTCCGAAATTATCAGCAAAATTAAATAAAAAATTACAGCCTGGGGAGGATACTGGCTCACAATAGGAGGCAAGGTCATCCTGATCAAGTCTGTGTTATCAGCATTCCCAATTTACCAAGCAGCCTTCCTTCTCGCCCCAAAAAGTGTGACGGAACAAATCTCCAAAATACTCTGAGACTTCCTTTGGCAGGGGGGGAAGGGAAATCAACATAAATTGCATTTAGTGAAATGGGATATGGTCAAACGTTCAATCCCTGAGGGAGTTCTGCAAATACGTGACCCTGCTCTTGTCAATCTGGCGATGGGAGGGAAAATCCTGTGGAACCTATTCAAGGATCCCAAGCAACCAGTCTGCGAAATGCTGAAATCGAAGTACGCCCACAAGGTGCCGCTCAGAAATCTGTAGGCAAGTCAAACAAACAACAGCTCACAAGTTTGGAAACTATGCAACAAAAGTCTGAATTTCTTCAAAGGCAAGGTGTACAAGATTCCAGGTAACGGAAAACAAACAAACCTGTGGTATGATTGAATAATGGACCGAGACCCCCTCTTGGAAGTTGAAGAAATCGCAGAGTTAAAAAATTGGTTGGAACGCGCAGGGATTAACAGCGTACATGATCTCTCCAAATGGGATTGCCACGGTGATTGGCAAGGTTGGGATTTTTTTGGAGTCCCTGATCGTTTAAACCAGCAGAAGCTCACCCTCGAAGAATTGCTGGAAGAAGCGGCTCCAGTGAATAGAAAAATGAAGGATAGTTGGGGATGGGGGCAATCTGGAAGCTACACAACAGCAACAGCTTATAACGCCCTCCAGCCCATCAGGAATAGCAGTAAAACATCGGATTTCTAGAATAAAGTATGGCAACCGCTTGCTCTTCCTAAAGTAAATTTCTTCTTTTGGACGCTGGTCCATAATAAGCTGTTAACTGGAGACAACCTGATGAAAAGAAGTATAGCTGGGCCGCATAGATGCAAGCTGTGCAGAAGCAGCTTAGAAACAGCCAAGCACCTTATTGAGTCTCAAATCTGCATCTTTCTTATACACCTTTCTAGACCTTTTTCATTCACCTGGACCTTCTAAGTCATCAATATCATTGCATATTAATTGTAAAAGAGCATTTAAAATGATTTTTAACTATGTTTTGTGTCTGCTGTTTGAATTAGATTTTTTCTCATTGAGCTGCGGAATCTTGTCACTTTCCGCAACTGCTGCAACTTTCCGCAGCCATTTTGTTAAAGTCTATATTGCAGGTGTCTTCAGGAAAATCGAGCCACATGGGCAAGTTAGAAATGACATGGACATGGATCATGTCCTATTGGCTCAGTCGAATTCACCTAAGAAGGCTGTGGTCAAAGGTGGCCAAGTGGTGGTCAACCGAAGAGTCCCACGGTGACAGAACTCTGTTTCTCATCACGTGAAGATTTGCGTGGCCATTTCTAAATTACGGGAGACATATCAACACTTGTAAATGGCTCCATAAGCCGAATCCAACAACCACTCTACATAGATTTAATCCTCACGGCGGCCATAATGCTAGATCTCTGGACGTGGTGGTTCACGTGTCTTCTATCAGCGCAGACTTTAGGGAATTAGTTATGTCACCCTCTGTTATAAATAATGCATTCTCATACGCATAATAGTTAGCTCTGTAATGTAATTGCGTCGCCATTGTGCTGTGACATTATTTCTCTGTTATGACCGCATTTTAATATATGAGAAGACTCTGTTCATAAGTGTAATTCGTATTTGAAATCTGCTTCTCGAGGATTGTGCAGAGGGCCCCTGCACAAGCTGAGGTTTTGTGTATTACTGTATAGTTTCATGCTTCATTTTTTTCTTATGTTCATTGTTCCATAGTCACTCACATGTATATATACATTACATCTTTCATGGTATTTACGTTTCATCTTTGTCCATAATCTTTCATGCTTTACATTTTACTTCTGTCCATAATCTTTTATGTTTTATGTTGTTGTTAACTGATCAGTGTTTTTGTTCCAGATTACAATAGGTAGCCTGGGCATTTGCACATCATTTTATAATGACTAATGACATGGAATCAATATTGTCCTTCTGCTGATTTCTTTTTCTTAGTTTTTAATTCCAGCATTGTTTTGTTTATTTCAGTCTTGCACATTTGCTTTAGTAGTTAGATTAGATATTAAATTGCTCATGTCATTTTCAGTTACCTTCGAAAGCCATAGCATGACTAATGGTGAGGGATTGAAGTATGAGTGTGTAGTTTGATATTAGTTTACTTTTCTGCAAGTTAGATATTAAATTGTTCATGTCATTTTCAGTTACCTTCGAAAGCCATAGCGAGACTAATGGTGAGGGATTGAAGTATGAGTGTATAGTTTGATATTAGTTTACTTTTTTGCAAGATAGATATTAAATTGCTCATGTCATTATCAGTTACCTCCGAAATCCATAGCGAGACTAATGGTGAGGGATTGAAGTATGAGTGTGTAATTTGATATTAGTTTATTTTTCCGCAAATTAGATATCAGATTGCTCAAGTTGTTTATGATTACCTCCGAAAGCCATAGCGAGACTAATGGTGAGGGGTCAGAATATGAGTTGATGTAATTTTATTTTAGTTTTACTTTACTTGCAATATTTTCTTTGAGTACAGTTTCTTTTCTGTTTAGACAGCAGCAAGAGTAATAGTTTTCATGATCAATAGTTCACTGTTTGTTTAACTAGAATAGTGGCACATTTTCATTTCCTTTTAGGAACTAATTTTGTCATTGTATGTTTCAAAATCCTTTTGAAGTTTGAAGTTTGGTAAATCATTATAAAGGACATCATTGCCTTGAAAAATCATAACCATACTTGTCTTTTAGAATTTCCATCTCACATTAGGAAACCAACCAAGATAAAAAGAAAAAAAACCAAAAACGACAAAAAGTAAGAGATAGGTTATCTTGCACATACAGTGCGCCACACTTCGTCAGCTTACGAATCCCAGATTGACAAATTAATGTAGCAATTTAGGACACACTAAATTGACCAAACATTTTGGCGCCGTTGCCGGGGAAGTGTAACTAGGTATCCAATTTCTTAAAAAAAAGGGAAAACTTGATAACTTCTGGAAGTATGCTCTCCTCTTGCACCTAGTGTGATCTAGAGGATCAGAAAAGAGAGTTATTGGTTCAGTAATTTCTTAAGTATGCTCTCTTCTTGCACCTAGTGTGACCTGGAAGATCAGAAAGAGAATTATTAGCCCAACTTAAAAAAAATAATAAAAATGACATGCATAGAGCAAGAGATTCTAGGGGAAGGTTTATAGCTAGAGCCAAGAGTTCGATTTTCACAACTCCATCTTCTTCAAGGCATAGAAAAGATTTACCAGCATCTACCCCTAGCCTTAAGATTCTTGGAATTCAAGGAGCAGATGAATTAGAGGATTCTCCTATACCACCTACTAAATCTCATTTAGAAAACGATCCTTTCTTTACTTCTACAGGAGAGTATATTGTAATCAAAGAAGTAGAATCACCTGAAGAAGAAAAGGAAGAGACTCCCTCTCATCCTCCCTTGGTAGAAGAACCAGAGGAATTTGAGGACTCTAAAGAAACTATCATGGCAGAGGAAATAATAGATGGATTTGGAGGTACAGGTAGAGGTAGAGGAGGAGGAAACAATGGAGACAACAATGGTGAAGGTAATAATGGAAGAAATAGGGAAGGAGACAACTTGTTTGGATTCCCTATAGTTAATGAGGAAACTCATACAACGATGAAAAAAATCTCACCATCTGTCCTCCCTAACTTTTATGGATTGCGAAGTGAGGATCCTGAAACATTTCTGTTTTGAGTTTGAAGTCGTGTGCCGAACCTATGACTATATGGAAGACTCTCAAAAACTCAAACTGTTTCCTTCAACATTGAAGGGAGCCACTTTGAAATGGTTCATGGGATTAGCCACCCAATCTATTAGGACTTGGAATGATATGAAACAAACATTTTTGGATAGATACTTGGACTATTGTATGCCCACCAATCACAAGGATGAGGTATTCAAAATGATGCAAAAAGAAGATGAAAATTTAGAAGATTTACTTGAAAGATTTCAATACAACTTAAAAAGAGCAAAGATGAGCAACTTAGATGATGAAACTTTGAAAGCCCTCATATTAAAAGCCATTATATATGAATGGATAGATATTTTAAACATGATGGGGAAAGGAGACATTTCTCAACTTCCACTTCGTGACATAACAGAACTATGTGTCCATCTCTCAAGAGGAAAATCTAAACCAGGAAAAGGGCCTAGGGATCCTTCTCTTATCAGGGCTAACAAATCTGCAACTGGATCAGTAAGTAGGGCAGAGATTGGCAATATGCTTGATGAATTCAAAACTGATATCTTAGAGAGCCTTAGTGAACAACTAGACACCCTTAAGATCCAAAACAAGCAGAAAGCAGAAGCAGATGCTCTAGCCATCTTTTGTCCGAAATGTAGGAAGAAACATGCTTGAAGGGAATGTCCCTTGGATGTAAAAGTTGTAGAAACATGTATGATTTGCTCAGAGAATCATGAGACCAAGGATTGTCCTTCAATTATTGGACTCAAAGCTATCTTTCAAGAAGACCCAAATTCAGTAGAATCTCTCTGTTTTGTTGCAAGAAGACCTTGGCAGGGACAACAAACTCAAGGGTTTAACAACCCTATCAATCTTCAAACCCCACCAAATTTGAATCCTTGGCAACAACCTTGGCCCCAACATCAAAATCCATATCAGCCATGGGTACAAGGGATGCAAAATCCTTATGGGAGATTTGCTCAATTTTATCAATATCCTCCATCTTTTCAAAATCAACAAGCTCCACAACTTCCAAACCCAAATGCACAACTTTCATTTCCATTTCCACAACAACAACCTTCTCAACAAAATCCAAATCATCAACTCATGCTTCCATACCAACAAAAGACAAATCAACTTCTAGCTCAGCCATTGCCAAATCCTAACAATAAAAATCCTCAGAATACTTACATGATAGAAGGACAACAATTTCCTACCTATATGATTGTTCCTCTCAATGATGTACAACTCAAGTCTGGTAGAGTTTTAGAAAAACCTTCTATAGATGTCCAAGAGAAAGATACCTCTAAGGAGGACTCTCTTAAAGTCAATAAGGGTTCCGAGGAAGCATCTCTTCAAAACTCAAACATTCAAAAAGAGAAAGAAAAGTTAACCCCCACAACTCCTATAGTTGAGCAACCTGCATCTTCATCTACACCTCCTTTCCCTGAAAGATTACAAATTGATAAAGGGGTGGAAAAACAAATCTTGTTGCCTAACTATGATTTTCTAGATGAATTAAAGAATGTTTGTATCAAGATTCCCTTGCTACAAGCCATTCAAGAGATTCCTATTCTAGCAAAAACAATAAAGGAGTTGAGTTTCAAAAGACCAGGAAGGAAACTAAAAGACACAAGAAGAATCCACCTGGTAGGAAAGATTGCAGATATTATGATGGGAAAAATTACCATGCAAAAGTATGTAGATCCAAGAAGTCCAATTGTCAAGACACATATAAATGGGATAGAAATTCCAAACACATTGATTGACTTAGGGGCTGCTATCAACATTATGAGTAGACAGACTATGGACCAGCTAAAACTTCCTAACCTTCTTTTACACCTACTTTACTGCAACTTGCAGATCGATCAATTATTAAACCAGATGGTGTATTAGAAGATATTTCAGTCTCCTTAGATTCTTGGGAATATCCAGTAGATTTTATGATTTTCACTCCCAAGAGTAATCTAGGAGGGCACCCACTTATCTTAGGAAGACCTTAGCTAGCCACAGCTGATGCTTTCATTAGTTGTAGATCTGGGGATATGTACATTTCTAATGGTAATTCGACAAAGAAATTCAATTTGTATCCTCCAGCAAAAGCAATCACAGAATTAGGAGACAATGAATGGGTTGATGATGAGGACATTATACAACCTGTCTTTACCATTTCTGAAATCAGTGAGGATAGTCAAATTCTGAACACATTAGAAAATTTTGAGACATCTTCAGAATATGACCCCACACAATTTCAGTTGGAATCTCACATAGAATATTTATCATCAAGACAAATGTCTCTTTACTCTATGGAAGAGTTTGGTAGTTCTACTATTGAGATTTTTCCAGGAAAAACATTGAATATCAAAAAACATTTGGAAAAGTCACAACAAGAAGAACTAACCAAAATCTTGCAAAAACATTCTACTGCATTTGCATGGGAGTATACTGACATGAAAGGTATTGATCCTAAGACTTGCATCCATCATATCTATATTGAGGAAAATAGTAGACCAATCAGATAACCTCAAAGAAGGATGAATCCAAATCTTAGGGAGATAGTGAAAGAAAAGCTCCAAAAATTACTCAATGTAAATTCATTTATCCAATTTCAGATAGCCGATGGGTTTCTCCTTTGGTTATAGTACCTAAAAAGAATGGTAAATGGAGGGTATGCATTGATTACAGGGAATTGAACAAAGAAAATTTGAAGGATCACTTTCCTTTGCCTTTTATCGATCAGGTATTAGATACATTAGCAGGTAAAAAGTACTTTTCATTCTTGGATGGCTTTAGTGGCTATAATCAAATTCAGGTAGCACCTGAAGATCAAGATAAGACCACATTCACCTGTCCATGGGGAACTTTTGCCTATCGAGTACTTCCTTTTGGGTTATGTAATGCACCCGCAACATTCCAAAGAGCAGTACTAGGAATTTTTTCTGATCTAATCCATGATTGTGTAGAGGTTTATATGGATGATTTTACAGTTTATGGTAATTCATTTGAAGAGGCATTAGAAAATTTGGAAGAAGTCCTTATAAGATGTAAAGAAACAAACCTTTCATTAAGCCATGAAAAATGATTTATGATGTTTACTGAAGGTATTGTTTTGGGGCATCATATTTCAGGAGATGGGATTAAGGTTGATAGATCAAAAGTTGAAGTCATCTCCAAGTTGCCTATTCCAAATTCTCAAAGAGATGTTAGAAGTTTTCTAGGATTTACTGGTTACTATAGAAGATTTATAGAAAACTTCACTAAAATAGCATCTCCACTCTTCAAATTGCTTACAAAAGACTGTGAATTTAAATGGGATCCTGATTGTCAATCAGCCTTTGAAACTTTGAAAACAAGAATATCTGAAGCACCTATCTTGAGAGGACAAAATTGGAAACTCCCTTTCCATATTTCTATAGATGCTTCAGATACAGCTTTGGGAGCTGTGTTGGGTCAAAAATATTTAGTCCCTTATGCCATTTATTATACTAGTAAAAATTTAACTCCCACTGAGTTGAACTATACTGTGACTGAAAAAGAGTTTTTAGCTGTTGTTCATGCAATAAATAAGTTTAGACATTATATAACAGGCTATGAAACTTTTATTCATACTGATCATTCTACAATTAGATATCTAATGAAAAAACCTGTTGCTAATGGCAGAGTGACAAGATGGCTCTTACTTTTGCAGGAATTCAAGAATTACTGTGTTGGATAGACCAGGAAAACAAAATACAGTAGCTGATTTCTTGTCTAGGATTCAGAATACTAAAGAAGATTCTCCTATAGAGGATAAGTTTCCTGATGAATACTTGTTTGCAGTAACTATTAAAACTCCTTGGTGTGAAGATATTGCTAAATATTTGGTTATAGGGAAACTGCCTCCACATTTATTTCCAAGTGAAAAAAGAAAAAGTATTCAGGAGAGTTCAAAATATTCATGGATTTCTAACGAATTGTTTAAAACAGGGCCAGATCTTGTGATCAGAAGATGTGTCAGGGAAGATGAAATGCCTGATATCCTTAAGGCATGTCATGATGATCCATGCTGTGGACACTTTGTAGACAAAAGGAAAACCTATAAAATCCTCTCTTTAGGATATTATTGGCCTTCCCTCTTCAAAGATGCAAAACAATATGTCAAAAGGTGTGACAACTGCCAAAGAGTAGGGAAACCTACCCTTTCAAATGAAATGCCATTGCAAACATAGGTACTCATCAAACCCTTTGAAAAATGGGCTTTAGATTTCATTGGACCTATTAATCCACCATCTAAGCAAAATAAGTATATATTGGTTTGTACTAATTATGTTACTAAATGGGTAGAAGCTAAAGCATTAGTGTCTGCTACTGAAAATTCAGTTGTTAATTTTCTTTATGAGGATATTTTTACTCGCTTTGGTGTTCCAAGAGAAATTGTGACAGATCAGGGAAGCCAATTCACATCCAACCTGGTGGAGAAGTTGATGGAAGAATACAAAATCAAGCACAGAAGATCTACTCCTTACCATCCGCAAACAAATGGTCAAGTGGAGTCCACAAATAAAGTTCTTGAAAGTATCATCACCAAAACTGTTCATCTACATAGAAGAGATTGGGCAGAAAGGCTTCCTGAAGCCTTGTGGGCCTACAGAACTACATGGAGAAATACAACATGACATTCTCCCTATGAACTTGTTTATGGGAAAGAAGTCCTGCTCCCCATTGAGTTCCAAGTCAAAACCTTCAAGATGGCAGTTCAGTTGGGGATGGATCTATCAGAAGCCCAAAAGCATAGAATGGAGCAGTTGAATGAACTAGATGAGATCAGACAAGAGGCAATTCTAAGAACTGATCTAGTTCAATATCAAAGAGATAAATGGCATGAAAAATACATCAAAGAGAAGAAGTTTCAAGAAGGAGATTGGGCATTGCTATTTGATTCCAAGTTTAAATATTTTAAAGGAAAATTTCAGACTCATTGGCTTGGGCCATATGAGATTGACAAGATCTTTAGCAATGGAGCGGTAAGAATCAAGACCATTGATGGATTTCAAACTCCTCTTATTGTGAATGGCCACAGATTAAAAGTCTATCATAAGCCACTCTCAAAAGAGGAATTTGTCAAAATGTTTCAAGAAAATTCTGCAATCAGGCTGGTACAGAAGAATTCTTCTTCTCCACCAGCCTAGCCTTTGTTCTTTTCTGTTCATAAAAAAATAAAAATAAATAAATAAATAAATTTGTATAAGCCTGAAAACCAATCATTGATTGGCAGTCTTATACAGAAAATGTAGGGTGAAAATCAGGAACACCTAACACCCTATATTTTCCAAAAAAAAAATCTCTCTTTCATTTCACAAGTTTTGTGACCACCCACTCCATTCCATTCCACTTCATTTCACTCCACTTCATTTCATCTATTTCATTTCATTTCACCAATAAAATTTTCTTTCATGACCATTTTCATTCAGTTAGTTATCATCCATATATTTCCATTCACCCAAATAATAGCTGTGTCAGTTTCCGCAGCTAACACCTGTTTCCGCAGCTGACACTAATTTCCGTAGCCGGAAGCAGATTCTGCAGCTACCACTCTATTTTTCAAAAAAATGTACAGCCAGATGTTAGTTCAACAATCATGAAATCAAATGCAGGTATGAAGACATATTATGAAGACATGGGGCATTCAAGATATCAATGAGGAGCAATTGATTGAAGACCAATGAAAAATGGCAAGAATTCCAAGGTATGAGTAAAAATTTATTTCAAATGGCATTCAAGCACATTTTTACATAGTTATAAACCATAGCTCCATTATATGAAATGATTGTGTTGACAAACTCCGTAACCATTCCACGATCTCTATATGATCCTCCCACAATCCTTGCATTCATTTTCAAATGGTCCCATAATCAAGCCTCCGATCTTCACTCATACTCCGATACTCCACCTGTGATGATGAAACATGGTTGATTTGACTACGGCTTCTTTCAGCCGCATAAAATTCATAGCCGTTTCATAAACGTGCTTACATTTACTCTACAGCCACCCAATTTTAAATAACTGTTGGATGCATTATACTCCTCCTACTGTTTTATTGATCTCACAGCTGCATTTCCACCATGCTCACGTAACCCTTCTCTGTTCCGCTTCACCCCATTTTGTTCTTTGTTACGCTACATTCCGTATACCCATTCTTTGATATCTGCCTACAGTCACTGGTCTCCTCCATAAATTGTGCTCATTTCCACTCATTCAACCGTCTTACCTCCGTTGAACCCTCCTCACGCAGACAAGTTTTAAAGAGCAGAAAGAAGGATGGGTCAGTTGTTGAGAACAGAACCAGAAGGACCTAAATTCATGGAAGGATACCCGCAAGTCAGAGATATATTGAAAAAGGCAAAGTGGCTTCGGTTTATCCAAAAGTTTAGAGGCTACCATAAAGAGGTGACAAAAGCTTTTGCAAGGTCTTTCAATGGTCTGGAGGTAGAGATTGGAGACCTAAAATTTACGGTGAATGAGGCATCCATAGCAGCTGCTACAACACTTCCTCAAGAAGGTGAACACTGGTTCAAGAACAAGAGTATTAGTGATGAAGCCTGGAGAGTGATCCTACGTAACCGAGGTATGGATGTAACTATTTTTAAAAGGGGAATTTCTGTTCATGCTTTAAAAGAAGAGTGGGCCAGTTTACTGCTAGTTATTCAAAAATTTATCACCTGTGATAACCGTTTTGGGTCAATGTATATGTATCATACCCGACTGCTGATGAATTTTCTAGACAACCAGACCCTCAATCTGCCATACTTTTTATTAAATAGTTTGAAGAAGATGTCTTTAACCATCCAGAAGCATCTAGGGGACGTAGAACCACATTTGTATCACCATGGTCTTGTGAAAATTTTGATTGAAAAATAATTAAAAGAGAAAAAGGACACATGGGAACAATTTTTGATTAGAAATTTCTTTGAAGAACCCCAAGAAATTCCTGAAGGCAGTACATCAAGAAGGAGTAGGAGAATGAGAACAAATGATGAAACTCAAAGCACTCCTACTACTACAGTTGAAAGAACTAGTAGAGAAGAGAGACTGTCAAAAAGCAGGAAGGAAGAAACCAAGGGTAAAAAGCCAATAAAATCAAAAGAAAGAAAAAGCATTGAGGCTATGCATCAAACTCCTTCTTCAGAAGAAGATCATCAAGTGTTATCTGAGAGACTAGTTCACCTTCAGGAACAGTCATCTATGGCCAAAAAGAGAGGGAAAGGAAAACAAAAGCAAAAATACAGTAGTCCACAGCGTGTAAGAAGAAGTTCCAGGCTTAAAGGGAAGTTGAGGAAAACACAAACGAAAGGACCCCATTTTATTGATTTGGGAGAAGAAACATCTGAACAAACTCCAGCTGGCCATATTCCATCTCATTCTCAGTCAGAAATTGAACATAGTCCATCTCATTCTCAGTCAGACATTGAACATAGTCCATCTCATTCTTAGTCAGACATTGAACATAGTCCATCTCATTCTCAGCCAGACGTTGACATGAGCCCTTTTCAGCCAGATTTTGAAGACAATTCTCCTCCATGGCATTTTGGGGACAACCCAATGAAAAAGACACCTGAGATAGACCCAAAGTATTAAGAAGTGTATGATTATATAGAATCTTTAGAAATAGCAGCCACGGGTCCCAGTACTTCATCCACTCAGCCTCATACAGCACAAGAAGATCTAGTCCAATCATTGAAACAAGAAGTCTTTGAGTTGGAGGTTTTAAATAGACACATTAAAAATGAAAATGAGGCATTGAAAGAACAAATCAAATTGGACAAGATCATTCATGACAATACCATGCTACATCTGGGACTGTGGCAGAAAAAGAACAGGAAATTGAAGAAGAAATGCCAGAAGTTAAGTAGAGCACTAGTTAATATCAAATTCAGATGCTTGATGAAGAAGCCCAGGATGTTAGCAGCACCAAGGAAGAGGAGGAGAGGACTGGATGTACTGGCTGAAGTGTCAAGGCATATGAATTGAAGAAGGATTATCCAAATTTTGGTTGCATGAGGACATGCAACACCTTCACAATGGGGGTATGTTGAGTCTCAAATCTGCATCTTTCTTATACACCTTTCTAGACCTTTTTCATTCACCTGGACCTTCTAAGTCATCAATATCATTGCATATTAATTGTAAAAGAGCATCTAAAATGGTTTTTAACTATGTTTTGTGTCTGTTGTTTGATTTAGATTTTTGCTCATTAAGCTGCGGAATCTTGTCACTTTCCGCAGCTACTGCAACTTTCTGCAGCCATTTTGTTAAAGTATATATTGCAGGTGTCTTTAGGCAAATCGAGCCACATGGGCAAGTTAGAAATGACATGGACATGGATCGTGTCCTATTGGCTCAGTCGAATTCACCTAAGAAGGCTGTGGTCAAAGGTGGCCAAGTGGTGGTCAACCGAAGAGTCCCACGGTGACAGAACTCTGTTTCTCATCACGTGAAGATTTGCGTGGCCGTTTCTAAAGCACGGGAGACATATCAACACCTGTAAATGGCTCCATAAGCCGAATCCAACAGCCACTCTACATAGATTTAATCCTCACGACGGCCATAATGCTAGATCTCTGGACGTGGTGGTTCACGTGTCTTCTATCAGCGCAGAATTTAGGGAATTAGTTATGTCACCCTCTGTTATAAATAATGTGTTCTCATACGCATAATAGTTAGCTCTGTAATGTAATTGCATCGCCATTGTGCTGTGACATTATTTCTCTGTTATGACCGCATTTTAATATATGAGAAGACTTTGTTCATAAGCGTAATTCGTATTTGAAAGCTGCTTCCCGAGGTTTGTGCAGAGGGCCCCTGCACACGCTGAGGTTTTTTGTATTACTGTATAGTTTCATGCTTCATTTTTTCCTTATGTTCATTGTTCCATAGTCACTCATATGTATATATACATTACATCTTTCATGGTATTTACGTTTCATCTTTGTCCATAATCTTTCATGCTTTAAATTTTACTTCTGTCCATAATATTTTATGTTTTATATTGTTGTTAACTGATCAGTGTTTTGTTCCAGATTACAATAGGCAGCCCGGGCATTCGCACATCATTTTATAATGACTAATGACATGGAATCAATATTGTCCTTCTGCTGATTTCTTTTTCTTAGTTTTTAATTTCAGCACTGTTTTGTTTATTTCAGTCTTGCACATTTGCTTTAGTAGTTAGATTAGATATTAAATTGCTCATGTCATTTTCAGTTACCTCCAAAAGCCATAGCGGGACTAATGGTGAGGGATTGAAGTATGAGTGTGTAGTTTGATATTAGTTTACTTTTCTGCAAGTTAGATATTAAATTGTTCATGTCATTTTCAGTTACCTCCGAAAGCCATAGCGAGACTAATGGTGTGGGATTGAAGTATGAGTGTATAGTTTGATATTAGTTTAATTTTCTGCAAGATAGATGTTAAATTACTCATGTCATTATCAGTTACCTCCGAAAGCCATAGCAAGACTAATGGTGGGAGATTGAAGTATGAGTGTGTAATTTGATATTAGTTTATTTTTCTGCAAATTAGATATCAGATTGCTCAAGTTGTTTATGATTACCTCCGAAAGCCATAGCGATACTAATGGTGAGGGGTCAGAATATGAGTTGATGTAATTTGATTTTAGTTTTACTTTACTTGCAATATTTTCTTTGAGTACAGTTTCTTTTGTGTTTAGACAGCAGCAAGGGTAATAGTTTTCATGATCAATAGTTCACTATTTGTTTAACTAGAATAGTGGCACATTTTCATTTCCTTTTAGGAACTAATTTTGTCATTGTATGTTTCAAAATCCTTTTGAAGTTTGAAGTTTGGTAAATCATTATAAAGGACATCATTGCCTTGAACAATCATAACCATACTTGTCTTTTAGAATTTCCATCTCACATTAGGAAACCAACCAAGATAAAAAGAAAAAAAAAACCAAAAACGACAAAAAGTAAGAGATAGGTTATCTTGCACATATAGTGCGCCACACTTCGTCAGCTTACGAATCCCGGATTGAAAAATTAATGTAGCAATTTAGGACACACTAAATTGACCAAACACACCTCTTCATGGACTGTAAGTTTGCCAAAGATGTGTGGGGACTCATTCTCCGCGAGCTTCAAATCACAGTCCCCCCATTTAACTCTATTGCTGATCTATTTGACTCATGGAATCAATGCTATCCCAATAAAATCCCCAGCAAATCATTTTGGAGGAAAGTCCGGAATGCTATCCTCAAATTTGTGTGCTGGAAGATTTGGTTGGCCCAGAATGATCTGATATTCAATGAAAAGGTGCAAGCTCCCTTTTCGGTAGTATTAAAGGCCAAATCCTTCCTCCTGGAAGCTGCTCAACAACAATATTTTTCAGAAGATCCTTTGCTTCTCCCTGAAGAAGAGAGGTGGCTGGGTCCCCTTTCCCCCCAACCCCAGAAGCAGCTATCTGCCCCTCATTCAGCGAATCCAAAATGGTGCAAAAGAGAATTCGAAGCTACCTTTCAAGAATGGTGGCGAAAACAAAAAATAACTATGATTTTCTTCGATGGAGCCTCCAAGGGCAACCCCGGGGCTGCAGGAGCTGGAGGGGTTATCTACGCCCCTTACGGTTCAAGAAGGGACAGCTTTTGCTGGGGCATCGGGCAGAAAAACAACAACCAAGCAGAGATCCTAGGTCTCCTCAAAGCTTGTCAAATAGCTAGAGACAGAGGGGACAAAGAAATCCAAGCTTTTGGAGACTCAGAGATCTTAATAAAAAAATTAAATATGGAAAAATTGTTTACCGATGCAAGCCTCAACAAAACTATGAGCAGATTAAAGAGAGTCCTTCTCGACTTTGATTCCTTCAAATTCCTCCACATCCTCAGAAACTTGAATAGTGAAGCAGATCTAATGGCGAACAAAGGTTACACTCTTGGGAAAGGACAACTTCTCATAAATGGCAATAGCTCATTCCAACTCTGTAACCCATGAGGAAGCTGAAAATTGTAACAAGAAACAGAAACAGATGCAATGTAATTATGGCTACCACAGCGTAAGTCCAATCTTTTTCTCATAATAAATAAAAAAATATCCATTACAGTTAAAAAAAATAAAAAATCCATGGGTTCATTATCATCTTCGAATTGGGTCACTCAGTATTTCATGTGTTTTTCACAGTATACTCAGATTTGATTTGGCTTACCATTATAAGGAGGCCACATATGAGACCAATCAGTGACAAAATAACCATGAACCTTTTCTGACCAATCTCTAATTAGGATTAGAGCGTAAAAGTCAGCGATATCAGCAACAAAAATATAAATCACTTGATGAAATTTTAAATTCACTAGCACATTTGGCCCAATTTATGACGGCCAAAATGTCGTTATTGCGACACATATTTATCCCAAGATTGACACTTTGAGGTTGGGAAAAACATTGTTTCCTGTCTCGTTGCAATTCCAACACTTCTAATAACTGTCGGTAGAGCGACACACGATACAACACATGTCTTCATTTAGTCAATTTTACAATCTGCTATTTATTGTCGATATTCCAACATCATGTGGAGACGTCAGTATTATGACATTGATGCCTTCCTAGAAGGTGTCACAATACCGACAACTTGTCATCACACATGTCATCATACGTCCAGCTATATTAGTTTTCCAGCGACAAAAACAACCGTCGCAAGTGCCACGACAGTTGTCGCTATTTCGAAAACTCGCATAACATTGTTGCCGTGGTTGGGCCATTTCAGTGATAGAAACAATCATCGGTAGTGCCACCTTATCCATCGCTAGTCCAAAATTATTATTAGAGATGTTTGGGTCATGCCGTCGAAATTGTGACAGAAACCATCGGAAGTTCCATGACATTCGTCGTTATTCCGACAACTGACATAACATTGTTGCGACAATTGGGCCATATTAGTGATATAAACAACTGTCGGTAGTGCTACCTTATCCATCGCTAGTACAACACTATTTTTAGCGACGTTTGGGTCATACTGTCGGAATGGAGACAAAAACAATCATGTACTAGAAATGTTTTTTGGGGTCATAAGTAACCCTAAGATGATCATCCACTTTAAGAAGGAACTCACATTTGGCTTATGGCATGATATCAGTAGTTGATAAAGTATAAAGGAAGATGTACAATGTCCCAAGCAAGCTATAATGCAATACAATTGTCTCAGCTATCTTGCATCCTAGCCTAGCTCGCTTGGGAGGTCGTTGATCTTCATTTCTCATTTATCAACTATTGGCATCATGCCATAAGCGAAATTTGAGTTCCTTACTAAAGTGGATGATCATCGAAGGCTTACTTTTGCCCCTATATAGGTATCTCCGATATGAATTTGGTACCTTTTTTATAAGATCAAGGGCATGTTCATTTAAATTATGCACAAGGAAATAGGGGAATTGTGCTAGAAAATAGGAGCTAGGATTTGTGCTAGGAAATAGGATGATTTGTGTAAGTAAATAGGGGCTATCAATACAAAAGGAAATAGGAGCAGGGATTAGGGATTGCAAGGGCAAGTCAAGGCTATTCAGCAGGAGAACAAGTTTATTCTCAAAAACATATCGCTAGCTGGAGAAGGAAGTGAATTGTAATAGATCCAATTGCTCAAGAAATATAAATAAAATACTACAACAAATAAAGCCAATTTTCCCATTTGGGTTTATTGGGTAAACAAGTGTGTCAATTTGTGTGCATGTGTTTTTTTCTGTAGAGTTTTTTCACTACTTAATTATTGTTAACAAACTCTGTATCTTGGTGAAAGTAAATTCGGTTTCAGTTTTCAATTTCCTTATCTTCAGTAATTCATCTAAGTAGTTGCAGAGTTTCAAGAAATTTTACGTTAAGAACATTGTACAATCCCACCAAATTTTTTGTCAACTATAATTGCTTCAATTTAGCTGCATACCAAATCTACTTTCATGAAATTTGGAGGGAATGAAACCAAGTAAGAAAGGATGTGGAGCATATAAGAGGAAGAGGCAATTTCAAATCCAATCTGTTAGAGAAGTTGGATGAGAACTTATCCAATTTAGGACTGATTGAAGAGAAGGTGCAGAAAGTGGACTAATAAATAAAGAGGCTTGTTTGTCTTTCCCCTCTCTATCCATCATTTAGCCAATTGTTAAACCAGTCAAAAGTAAGAATATTTGTATATATCTTACACAATTGCATATTCAAATAGTGAAATGTTTCATAAGTTTAAAGGTCAAGAAAAATTATTATCAGTTTCAAGAGCTAAATTGTATCCAAGGTTCAAATAGGCACTAAGATTATTTTGTAAAATTTGTATCGAAATTTGACAAATATAATTCACCAAAACAAAAAAAAAGTATGTGTGAAGATTTTATAAGATTATGGTGTTTGTTAAGTTTTTTATTGCAATTCATAGAAAACAAGTGACAAGCTGAAAAAAAGAGGGTGGAATAGATCTATTTACAAGCATCACAACACTACTTAATATACACTAACTAATGGAAATGAAACCTACATAACAACTAACAAGCTGCAAAAAAGAGAATTGAATAGATCCATTTACAAGCATCATGACACTAATTAAAATATACTAACTAATGGAAGGGAAACCTACATAATAACTGCCTACAATATTTCATTTTCATACATGGTCATCTTTGATGAATCATTAATTTGTGATATTATGTCAACAAAATTCATTTTACTGCATATTCACAGTTATCAGTGCACATTATGAAAAGAAAAGGAGCAAGTAACAGGCACTAGTGGCATCTATGATAAAGTTGATATTAGCCTGTTGAGAAGATAATTTTTGGTCCATAAGAGTTTGGCCTTTTTCTCACATCACATTTGAAGATTTTTTGCTGCAAGTGTGTGCTTTGAAATCAGTACATATATCTTCACATAAAAAGCCAATAGCTTCAAAGTTTCGACATTCTAAATATATAAGTGGGAGCAGAAAATCCAATCCCATTTCAAATAGCAACGTTCCCTGATATGAGTCATAGTTATGAAGGTCTCAAAGCTTCCATTGCTTCCTTTAATAGTGACTACTAATATCAACGCAATCCATCTGTAATATTCCTAAATTAGCATATAGATAATTGGGATATTATTTTTTTATTTTTCTCTTAGTTAGAGGAATAAGAGGGTATGGAGACCCATAAATCTCTTTAGTAGGAATAAAAGACACTCCTAATGTGAAAGGAGGTCATCTAAAAGCTATATTGAAGACCCTTATGTGTGAAAATGGGTTGGATTATGAAGACTGGGTAAACTATGACCAAAGCAAACAACGCTCATTTGGAGGGAGTGGCATTCATTGAGGGACAATGTAGTTTTGGTGGGAGAGTGCATGCATGGAAGTAGCGGCTTTAATGAGTGGGGCCCAAGGTGAGGAAGCTCAAAAATAATATAAGGAAATGGATGACAGCCATTGTGGGCATGATTGGATTATTATTTTGTTTATGGCATGTTAAGACTTGTGGCTCTCTTCAGCTGTTTAGCTAAGATTGAAGTGTTGTTTAGCATAGGGTGTTACCAAGAGGGAATCCCAACTTCATCCTTGGGGGACATCGACTGCCTACTCAGGAGAAGTATTTGCACTACATTTCCACATTCCAGCATAAGGCCAAGCTACAACTAGCTTCCACAACATAGTTTCTGTTTAGATTGGTGCTGAGTTGCAGTGCAGCAATGGAGAATTGTATGGGGTATTTTCTGAGCTAATTTTGTAGTGGAGAAAGCATTCTTTCCATTGGGAGGCTAGTAAAGAAGCCCCTTGGGATTTATTGACATATTTGGCACCAAGCCAAGATGATATTATCCCCTTCAGTGCAGTTTCAGTTTGGATCTGTGTTATTTTAGGGAGGAGTTGTAGGGGTGGTTGCAGTATATGTTTTGGGAGGTGATTTCTTCAGTGGAGGGAACATCCCTTCATCCAGAGGATATATTGGAGAAGAGTTGTGGGATTCTACATCAGCTTCAACCATATATTCTCATTTCTATTGTTGTAGCATACCTTCAACCCTAGGGCCGCAACTTACATTTGCATATTGTGTGCATTTTCCGGAAACCCTCTTAGGTTGTCTTGGAAAGTTGATATAATGCCTTGATATTTGTGTATAGTATTTTTTGAGGCATATATCAGTATTTTTGCATCATTTTATGGTCTCTAGATGTAGTTATGCTTAGTATGCTTGCACTCTAGCATCTCTTTGACATTTTGTATTGTAGCAACATCTCACTTTTGGAAGTGATTGTTTATGGGAGACTTGTTTCCTCATATCATATGAATTGTGCCTCACTATTTTGTATTCATTTTTTGTTCTTATATATAATTTTATGGCTCCATATTGATATCAATTGTTGATGTGTTTATTTACACTACTATTTCCTTTATTGTGTTCAATATTGTTGCTTCCCCATTTGGTAATATTACAATGGTATCAAAGCATAATCTTGGCTCATCCTGTGGATCTCAGCCATTATGCTATTAGGAGAATAAGAAGAAGGAGAAAGAGATCAGAATGATGGAAGGAATGAGTTTTATCTCATCTCTTTTCAGATCTATGAGGGACCTCACCAAGGAGGTAAAGAAAATAATAACAGAGAAAAGCCATGAAACCATAATAGGGTTTCAAGATGTGGAAGTTCCATGTACTTATTAGCGGAAAAAATAACTGGTATTGCATAGAGCTCCAAAGGAATACACTATGCCCTTTTCTTTTGAAGAAGAAGATAAAAGGCATGGAGATGGATGAAACTTAGATCATGAGATTCTAAGTGAGTATCTTGCAGAATAACAATCTCAATCAAGAGCTTTCAAGGAGAATTTGAGTCTTCCATAGTTTATTAAAATTAAAGAGTAAAGGCGACCTTGTAGCTATAGAAGAAGAAAGTACAATAGATTTATATTGTCTACATTTTATGGGTCACCCACATGAACAACAAGGGCTTGGGGAATGGAGTTGGATGCATTCTTCCTGCTACATCCAGTAGGAGAGAGAGAAGTTGTTGAGATTGCAGCACTGCACCTGGAGGGTGAAGCAAACTTTTGGTGGTTCAGCCATTTGAGTCATGCAAAAGTGACTGCATATGTGGAATTTACTCAGAGGTTGATCAAGAATTTTGATAAGAAGAAATCAGAGGAGAAGAAACTCCCACCACCACTTGCTGCAGGAGCACTTGCATCAGGAGAAGGAACACTTGCACCTTTGCAATGTGGTCTTGATCTCTTGACAGTTAGAGTCCCATGCACTATTTTGGAGATGCATGAGGAGGAGGAGACTTATAATAGCACTGGTGCAACCACAGAGGAGCATCCATCATCATGAGTAGTTGGGGAAGTCATCACACCAGTGGGAGGAACCCTTGTAGCAACACAATATGTTCCCAGGCAAAACCAAAGTATGAAAATGTTTCCATTTTCTATTATTTCAGCACATCTTAGGGAAGGTTGTGGGGATATGCCATTGCATGACCTAGGGTCAAGATACACTACTGATATGGAGCTAAATACTATCACTGTGCAGAGGACCCTTGACAGGATCAAGGAGGAAATATACATTCATCCTAGTATGTCATTGATGAGCTGCACACAACTCTTGGGGTTGGAGTGTATATTTTTGGAGGATAGGATGAGTATTATCTTAAACAATCCAATGCAAAACTATACGTTCAACATTGTGCATGAGCATGAGAGAGCAGATGCACCATCAAGGAGATCAACAACGCTGTCATTGAGCATCAATGATGAGTTGGGGGCCCAACCATTATTGGGGCATTCCAATAACCATTATACATGTGTAGCAAGGGATAGGTATATGGTTGATCAGATACATCTTATCTCCCATTACTATGATGGATCCTTCATGATGAGCACTTCACAGCTCAATGAGAAGATTTTTCCTTCAAGATACTTAGATACTTATGGATTCAACATGGCTATTGATGAATGGTCTTCATATGGAGACCTCCAGGAGGCTGCACTTCAACATCCCATGAAGTGTAGAGATATTGGTTTGATTTGGGAGGATGGTATTCTCCATTGGAGGAATACCCATTGGGAGCATGAAATTGGACACTCACCATTGGTTGGATGGGTGATGTTAATGAGAAAGAGGCTAGCGAGCCACTTTCAGATCTATGACACAGGGCAACAGGAGGAAAGGTTGCGCTGGCTACTCTTGAAAGAGTATGGTCAGCATGTGACATATCCTACTTTGAAGGCTGTGTTGTTGGTTTGGATTTGGCATGACACTTGCATCATGGGGAAACAAGGAGTTTGGGTGCATTGTTATGATGTTCCATTCTTCATATCAATCATCATGTTTTCACCTCATGGTTTGTATGATGGAGGTGTAAGGAGGTAGCAAGATCTATTGTTGCTTTGGTTACTCTTGGGAGAGTATGGTCTGATTTTCTCCCATACTTTGCATTATGATTCAGAAGTGGTGGATGGAGACATCTACTACCAGGATACGATCTTCTTTACTTGGACCTCCAAGCACAAGAATGAGGATTGACATACAACAAATGGGGATTTTCTCTCTAGTCACACTAATTTGATGAGGAAATACCGTACTCTCATGGAGAGATTCACTAGGGAAGCCATCAAAGAGGAGATGCACCATCACATGAAGAGATGCATGGATTTTTTGGAGCAGGGAAATAACTCTTTGATAGATTTAACATAGCCACTTCCTTCCTCATTGGCGCTAAGAAGAGGTTCATCTACAAGCCACTTCACCAACTTGTTCAAGGTACATGGTAAGGATTGTGTTTATGTGCATCATGATTCACTTACTGTGTGCTTGTATTTCTTTGCCATCCATGAACATGTTATTGCTCTAGGAGGAGTTATTCTTTCTTATATACCTCATGATCCATTTGGGGACATAAGTAGTGATGGTGATGACCACTCCCTAGGACATGTTGGGGAGATGATATATTTTCAGAGTGTGCTCAATGTGCACCTCACATCATACACCTTCTCCAATCATGTGAGAGGATTGGGGCAGAAAGCAAGTGGTTGGGAAACCACTCATCATATCCTATTCTGAGGCAGTTTGGAGTAAAACTGCGCTGGTTGCACTTGAGGGATCATTATCCTTCTCCAGTTTTATATATGGAAGCTAGTATAACTCTAATTATGATCCCATATTTTGATGATGTCCTTATAATTGTTGTGGGCATGGTTGGAGAGATGACACATGGACTGGATGTTCTTATTAGAGATGATATTCTCCCCATTACTTATGTTTCATATTTCAGGGAGAGCATTGGACCATCCGTGATTGCTACATTGGATCTCTTGTTTCCTTATGGGATGAGCCATTTGGGTAACTTGAGAACTGGGAAGGTGCCTCTCATGAGTAGATGGGAGGATTTTTTCTATGACTTACCATTATGGAGGGTGATTCATTTTGTATGGATGATAGCTTGGAGATTGGAGCTCCATATGGGAATGAAGTTTCCCCACATTTTTCAGTTCTATCCATGCATTTTCTTGGGGACAAGAAACACTTGGTAGGGGAGGATTGTAATATTCATAAATTAGCATACAGCTAATTGGAATATTATTTTTTGATTTTTCTCTTAGTTATAGGAATAAGAGGGTATGGAGACCCATAAATCTCCTTAGTAGGAATAAAAGACACTCCTAATGTGAAAGGAGGTAGTCCAAAATATGGATTGAAGACCCTTATGTGTGAAAAGGGGTTGGAGTATGAAGATTGGGTCAAATTTGACCAAATCAAACAACGCTGGTATGGAGGGAGTGGCATTCATTAAGGGACAACACAGTTTTGGTGGGAGATTGCATGCATGGAAGTAGTGGCTTTAATGAGTGGGGCCCAAGGTGAGGAAGCTCACCAATAATATAAGGAAAGGGATGGTAGCCATTGTGGGCATGATTGGATTTTTTTTTTATGGTCTATTAATACTTGTGGCTCTCATGAGCTGTTTAGCTAAGATTGCAGTGCTATTTAGCATAGGGTGTTCCCGAGCGGGAATCCCACTTTCATCCTCGAGGGAATTCGAGTGCTTACTTAGGAGAAGTATTTGCACTACATTTCCACATTTAGGCATAAGGCCAAGCTACAGCTAGCTTCCACAACGTAGTTTCTATTTAGATTGGTGGTGAGTTGCAAGGTGTAGTAGTGGAGAATTGGATGAGGTGTTTTCTGAGCTAGTTTTGCAATGGAGGAAGAATTATTTCAATTGGGAGGCTAGTAAAGAAGACCCTTGGGATTTATTGACATATTTGGCACCAAGCCAAGGTGATATTATCCCCTACAACGTAGTTTTAGTTTGGATATGCATTATTTTAGGGAGGAGTTTACAGGGGTGGTTGCAATATGTGTTTTGGGAGGTGATTTCTTCAGTGGAGGGGACATCCTTTCATCTGGAGGATCTATTGGAGAAGAGATGTAGGATTCTACATCAGCTTCAGCCATATCTTTTCATTTATGTTGTTGCAGCATACCTTCAGCCCTAGGGCTGCAGCTTACATTTGCATATTGTGTGCATTTTCCAAAAACCATCTTGGGTTGTCTTGGAAAGTTGATATAATGCCTTGATCTTCTTGTATAGTATCTTTTGAGGCATATATTATTATTTTTGTATCATTGTATGATCTCCAGCTGTATTTATGCTTAGTATGAATGTGCTATAGCAATTCTCTAGCATTTTGTATTGTAGCAGCATCTCACTTTTGGGAGTAATTGTTTATGGGAGGCTTGTTTCCTCATATCATATGACTTGTGCCTCACTATTTTGTATTAATTTTCTGTCTTATACATAATGTTTTGGCTCCATATTTATCTCCATTGTTGATGTGTTGATTTACACTGCTATTTCCTTTATTGTGTTCAATATTGCTGCTTTCCCCATTTGGGAATATTACACCATCCAAAACAAGAGAAAGGCCCTCCCAACTCAAGTATGAAAGATATGACATAACAGTTTCATAATAATATTATTATTATTGTAATATTAGTTTCAACGTTAATATATGACATTCATACATGATACCAAAATAGTGAACTAGAATAAGGAAAGAAGAAACTAAACCAAACAGATTAGAAGGAGAAAATAACTGGAACAAAACAGACTTACATAGGCTACTCCCGATGGCTCAATCATATATAGTTGGGGCCTATCTCTATCATAACATCTAAGGATAACTCGATATCCAAAATGCCTTCATGCTTATAGATAACTGTCAAGCTCAATGAAAAAACAAAGCCTAAATCTTAGTCCACAATTCCAAATTCAACCATGCAAGAGATTCCTCATGATACTCTCTCAAAATCATGAAGAGAAAGTTAAATGAAACCACATAGATCTTTATTGATAGACTCATAATTCTTACCTTAACCACCAATATAGTGTGCAAAAATTCACATAAATGGAAACACATTCATAAAGTTCCTTAATAGGGATCGTCTCACCATAAGTGTTGTACGTGACATATATTAATAAATTAATTACCTCCATAAAATTCCATGATCTGCATCTAGAAAAGATAATACCTTTACCAGAGAAAAATTACTTACTTTATAAAAATATATGAAGGTTCATATCAAAGGAATTCCAAAACTTTACTGGTGAGCACCAATATTTAAACTAAATATAATAAACCATAAATTCATACTTTTCGTAACTAGTTGCTTCTGATTTAGGACAAGCCACAATTTTCCTACCATCTCCTGCCAATCCAACCACAACCTTAACAACATATTAATTTATGCAACAATTAGATTAAATTTTGATCTTCACTTCTCATTTATCAACTATTGGCATCATGCCAGAATCTAAAGTTGAGTTCCTTCCTAAATTGGATGATCATCTCAGGCTTACTTCTGCCCCTACGGAGGTATCTCTGGTAAGAATTTGGTTACAGACCTACATTGAGCTGACTACATTAGCCTTAACCAAAACTATAAATATAGTATAAAATATACAAATAATATTGGCTGAGGCCAAATGTGAAGATTAAACCAAAAATTTCAACTATAATGAATATGAAGATAGAATAACTCTAAAGAAAAGCGATGGTCTATTGCAAACAAATTGGCCTCCAATTGAACACTTCTTCTTAGACATCCATGTGTTTGTTATTTTTGAAAGGAAGGAGTCATTAAAATTTTTTTCATAGTTAAATGGCCCATTGTTCAGGGGTGGGCTCCACCTCCACCTGTATATCATCATTATAGAACATTATTATCTTTGGCTTATGTTAGTATGAATCTTAATTGTAAGCGTACGAAAAAAGACCACTTTAGTTGTGCATAGCAAACAACCCTAACAACAAAGATGGATGCCAATATATTTAGATCTGCAATTAGTTGACCAACATAAATGCTGCAAAAATCTAGATCTATGCATTAAAAGGCATTAAACAGTAAATAAAAGTAAGGTCTACTCCATGCATCCAATAGACAAGACAAGATTGTTTTAAATAGTTTTTTGTATTAATGGCACCTAGGAGGAGAACATAGAAAGATGTTACTGGTCCTCCTCAATGGGATGGGTTCTTGTAAGTCCTCAGCACTTCATATCTAAAATCCCTCTCTCTTCATACTGTAGAAAACCCAGAAAAAAAGTGGAACTCAAAGGGAGCTCACAAGAAAATGGTAGCTAAATGTGACAATGATGGTGGATCAAAGTAAGACCAAAAGTATAGATCCAAAGTGATCTTTAGGCAAAAAAAGGTAGTGAAATGAATGAAAAACCCTTCTATTTATAACAAAATATCGAGTTAGTCTAGATATTGGTGCATAGTTAAAATATTATTAACCAAATCAAGATCCAACTTTTATGGAATATTTTATTATATTTGTTGGAGGGAAAAAGAATTTGACTTGGGTCAAATCCCTTTATTTGTAAATAATAAATAAATAAATGATTTATTTATTATTTTAAGGATGTGGTTGAGTAATAATCAAATAAATAATGATTTATTTAATTATTTAGTCAAATTTAACAAGGAATATTATCTAAATAAGGTTTAAATAATTATTCCTAGAAAATAATAAGATAAATAATGATTTATGTAATTAATTTTCTTGTTTTGGGTTAAACAAGACCAGGAATAATAATTAAACTATAGTTTAACTAATTAATCCTCTATGAAAACCAAAAAAATGTGGATTTATTTAATATTTCCTCATGGGGTTTCCTGTTTAGATCATAAACATCTTAATAAATGTGGTTTACTAAGTTATTTTACATAGTGAAAGAAATTTTACTTAGGGTAAAATTGGTCTTACATGGTGTACTTAGGTCCATCTAATAGTAACAGGTTAGATGACCAAAAAATGGTGTAACGGATTGCCCCCCACCGTGCAAGCGTTAGTAGCTAATCGTATGACTGAAGTACGTTGTAAGAACTCAATCACTAGACACCGAAGGGGAAGTCAGAGAGAGAGAAATATAAGGTAGAACAAAGTGTTGAGAGGACTAGACCCTGAGGAGGCAAGACTTACAGGTGTGACAAGTCTCTTTTATGAGTGAGTACCTGTGTTATAGGTAGCGGGGGAGGCATACCTATGCCCGTTGAGACAAAGTACAAAGAATAATGCGTCTAGTAAACAAGAGACTGAACTATATAGTACATTTTGGCATAAACATGAGCTAGATAAAAATATGATAATGAATCACACATACATAATGTGCATGGGATAACAGCCATGACTTATAAAATAATATCTGAGTACATGAGATATAAATACAACCAAAGTGCCCCTGTAAACATGAAACGGCTCTGAAAATCTGACTGATACATGCAAAAAAAAAGGCGCTACAAGTGGCTGAGGCTAACATCATCAAATCGATGGAGCTACATCAAAGGCTATAATGAGGAGGTCATCTGGGCATGTAGGGGGATACCTGAAGGGCCACCCCCTCATGAGGGCTGAAACATCCCACACACACCCGAGAATCATCGGTCCAATCTGCTGCATCACTGAACCATCAAGTATATGGATCTCGATCATGCTGTAAGGAGTTGGAGCCGAGAAATAATCAAATCAAAGGGCTGTAAGGAGTCCCTTTTCCTGATTTGAGGCACTGAACAAGAGTAGAAGCTGGAACCAAGAAACACCACCCTCTAGACCTGTCTTCTGGAATGAATAAGCTGATGTCGACAGAAGGAGGTCCGCCATAGGTGAGGTAATAAGAGGTCCTCAACTAAGTCACGAGAGAAAATAGTAGAGTGACTGACAGAGTGACACCAATGATGATGATGAAATGGGGGTCCTAAGTAGCGGACGGCCGACTTCTCTTGTTAGAGCATAAAGGGCATGGATGACCTGGAAACGACTGACACAATATCAAAGGGGATAGGGGACAGTAGGACTGAAGGCCATAATGGGTGACACAAGAGAGGGACAAAGTAGCGAAGGATGGAGGACTATAGCAGGAAACAAAGGGACTCGGGATAGACTGCATGAATGTGATGATGACTCAAATCGGATGCTCTAACCAAGGGCGACTCGTTGATGCTGCCACACAGAAAAGGTCTAATGGGGACCATAAAAACATCAGTACAAGAGGGTTACTCATGAAAAAAATTGACACGAGCATGGACAAGTATAGAGGCAAAGTGGTGCCCCAAGTACAAGTGTTGCAAGTGAAGAAATTCGATTTTAAGGAATGGTGAAGTGACCCTTCTTGGACAAAATGTATCCTGGTTAAGTATGAAATCGTGAAAAATTAATAGATACCCATTTGAGGGCTCAGTGAGAGCTTTCCAATGGTATAGACAGTTTGTCAAACTGAGCTACGGTTTGGCAGTAGCAGGTGAAAGAAAAATCAGGGGTTTCTCTTTTAATAAGGCGTTTTCCCTCCAAATTCACTCATTTTCAAGTGTAGCTATGGTGAATGTAGTGACGAGAGAAGGCCCTAAATCTTGCGTCGATTGTAGTGAACAAACTGACCATTGGAATCTAGATCCATCAGTTACAAGTAAGAGGCCTAACTATACTCTTACAATTAAGGGGATTGAAATTTCAGTTTAGGCACCTAGAGCTCATGAACAGGCCAGGTCACACCTTTTGGGGTCTGTTCTGTGACCTGAGTAGCAGGTACTGGGCAGAAAAATACGACTTGTCCCAGGAAATGACCTGAAAAGTGTGACCTATCAGAGAAAGGGAGTTTTAGTGCTATTTTTTGCTAAGAGCTAGGATTTAATGGTTGAGGGGCATAGGTGCCCCCAAGCATGTTATGGTCATTCCAAAATGTATTTAGAAAGGGGGAATCTAAACACATTTTTATGATGTGGTGTGCCATTTGTTTTAGTTATGGTTATGCAGTTCGAGAAAGGGAATGGAGGATTACCAATCTATTTTGGTACTACATATATGAAGAAAATGGACTTAAGTTTTTGGGTTGGCTTACATGGTGTCACTATCCCAAAGAGAGGATTTGGAGATAATGAACTGGTGCTCTCCTAGAAAACCCACAAGTTGGTCAACAACAACGTCTAGGGGACTAGGTTGTTGATGTAAGGTGAAGGAATGATGAGGGGTATCATTCCTAGAGTGATCTAAAGTGATATGGGACTTTAGAGGTTCTTCTAAATGGGGAAGAACAATGGTACTAGAGTCGACATGACCAGATGCACTATGAGGGTTGTGGAGAATTACTTCTCCTGGACTCTCAAATATGGGTGCCCCCTTACCAAAACATTGTGTCAATGTAATGACCACAACATGTATGTGGCTCGAATGTATGGTTTCGATGTAAGGGGGGATAGATAAAGTCAAGGGTGGTGATTGCTTCCATAATTTCATCATCATGATAGAATATGGGGTGACTGGTGGAAGAAAAACCACCTGACACGGTGAAGCTACCTGACTCATCATCATGAGAAGAGAGATTCACATGCGCATCATCACGGAGGGTGACCGGAAAACAAGTATATGAAGGATTTACCGATGTTGAGCCCAAGGTGATTGCTGAAGGGAGGTCAAGCGAAACAAAAGGGGAAGTCCTAGAGGGGTCTTCCACTGTGGATCTCATAGATGATGATAGGTAGAAAATGGTGGATGAAGGCTCCGTCATCTTGACATTAGGAGGGGGAATGTCAATGGGAGCATTCGTGTCCTTTGGTTCTACCGAAGAAAAATGCACAAATAAGGGAGAGGTGGACTCGTTGCGCTTGTTGGGTGTAGGAATTACAGTTAAGCAAACTCCTCAACACTTAATTGTCAACTCGGGGGATCCGTAAACTTAGAGACGAAGCACAGACAATGCCAGAGATGGTATAGATCTTTCTGATACAAATCCCTACTTTCTTTTAAAGGAAATGTTACAGAATCAAATAAAGACGAGAAAAAGATAACTTGAGTCATCACAATAATCTAAGACTAAAATGAAAAAGAATGCATTTGCAAAAGGAGGTCAAAGGAAAAAAAGGCAATCACTCTAGCTGATTAACTATTAAGAGTGTGTTTCTCTTCAGCAGAGGCACTTTAGTAGTCTCATTAGATGGGACCTTAAATCTGCTTCCTTACATTAGGGGAATTTTGAGGTCTAAAATGGGCCTCCTAAGGAAATAATAAAATAATAGCTAAACCGATAAAATAATATTTATGAATTTTCAATTCACTTTTTACACCACAATCCATGTAACCATAGTTAAATTCAATTCAAAAGTTGTACCAAAATAAAATTAATAAAAAAATTGTATTTATGTGACTATAAATAAGAATGAGCTTTTCAAGAAAAAGTCATTATCATTGAACAACTAATGCATTTGTCGTTTGTACTTAAATATCTTAAAATAAAATATAAATATAAATTTATAAATTCTTAATTATATTATATGCTATTAATTAAAATTTATATTATTTAAATTGTGTAATAACATGTAATTAATATACTATATAAAAATAATATAATATAATAAATGTCTAAGGATATGCATTGTTTCTTTCAAGAAATATGAAATGACAATAATATGTTTTTATTCAAAGAGTGTGAAATGACATTTATTATGAATACTTTACTTTGACTTTAAAAGTACTTAGAACACTACCATGGTTAACCATGAATTTTTATCCACCATTGAGAATGTGACAAGTAAGTACCCTTAACTCAAACAATGCCACCTCAACCATTAGGGATGATGTCCTCCCCTAAAATGTGATTGGTTCTCATAAAGTTAATTTTGATTGTACATTTTCCATAGGAGGCCCATTTTAGACCTCAAAATTTCCCTAATTGAGATTTCTTTCTTACATTAATTTGTCCTGCACTAGTGCAGGATCAGAGTTTTATGTAGAAATTATAAACTGTGTCTTTTACTGAAGGTTTTTCTGCTTCATGCAAGGGCTTGAAATATTGAAGGTTCAGAGCACTCAGATCCTGTGACAAGAAACTAGTTCTTACACCAAATCAAAGCTTCTTGCACTTAGCTTTTCATTCTTGAAATGATTGTTTAATTTTCGCAGGTGTTACTTTGCTGTAAAACCAGATTGCATATATGAAAAGTAAATGTTTTTGAATTTAAATAAGTGCAGAAAATAAAGAAACATAAACATCTATCCTGTCATAATCATTCAATGAAAGAAAGTTGTGGAATCCATTTCACACAGATAGGAATTTATATGTTAAAAGCTAAATCACACTTTGACAATAAAACATAAATTACAGAAAGAAAATAATGGGGTAAATGTGCTGGTTTGGCTGGGCCCTAGCCAACTAGCACGTTTCCCTTTTAAGCGAAAATGCTACTCAGCACTCGATTTAATTAATCAGCCAAACCATAAAACATGATTCATGAAGCTGAGGCGAAATTCCTTTTTATTAGATCATCGAGGAAAATATTTGTGTGAATACACGTTCAACCCAGATTCAGGCGATAACAAAATAACCTGCTATCGCCTCTTTGTTCTTCTTTGTTCTATAAAACGTTTTTGCCCCTAAGTCCTATTTACAAATTACATTATATAGATCTGTTGGTCGAAGGCCAAAACAGATCATTCAACTGTTACATAACAAAAATACAGAATTTAGAATGTTCGATCTTCAAAATGAAACGATTTTACAAAACTAGCCGTAACCAATCCTTGGCTTCCTTCCTTCACGGATCTAATCTTTGGCTACCTTCGGGTTCGTGCTGTCGTGGCAGAAACTGCTTGAGTCAAGGCGGTGATCAAGAGGATTCAGATCCGCCATGAAGATTTGTTGTGCTAGTCACGGTATAGGATCTGATCCTGCACTAGGATCAGCAATCATGATAAGCATTCTAACCACCAAACAACATTGGAGATATCGATAAATTACAAAGAATAATTTAAAAGTAAGAAATCATGTAATAAATATTTAATAAATGCTAGATCGAATTAAAATATGAAGAATAAAGGTTTGTGCAAAATATGTCACGATGCTTGGACTGGTGCAGGATGAGGGTACATAAAGGAGGTGAAACAGGGGTAAATGGTTAAGATTTAGGAAGGGAAAAGTAGTAAAAAGGGGACAAATTAGGGGGCTAACATCCTCCCATCCCTAAGATATTATGTGTCCTCACACAACTATTTACCTCTGCAAAAAACTTCAAAATTTTGAGCATTCCTGCTCACTCCTGCTGCGGCATACCATCATCAGTCTGTAGTGTTTCAGACTTTATCTTTTTTCCACTCTTCAATTTCTTCGTCACCTTTTTAAGGCATTTGAAACACTGTGAAGCACGGTACTTCCATACCCTGACTTCTCCTTTCTTCTTTTCGATCTCTGCCATGAACTCTTCCTTATTCTTCTCTTTTTCTTCCTATGTTTTGGCTACGAGCTACTCTAAATTCTGTACTTGAAGCTCGAGCTCAAATATCTGAGTAGCAGAAGCTACTGAATCTTCTTCCTTTTCTATCTCAACAAGGGCTGTATTTTCTTTAGGGACCTCAGTATCCCTTGGAGTTTCAATAAACACTTCTTCTTTTTCTAGTTCTTTTTCTTCTTCTAACTCTTCCAGCTCTTTTTCTTCTTCTTCTTCTTCCAGCTCTTCTTCTTCTACTTCCACTTCTTCTGGCACTTCTTTGTCCTCTATCTCTTCTGGTTCTTCTTCTTCTTGTTCTACTTCTTCCAGTTCTTATTCATCTTCTAACTCTTCTGGCTCTTCTTCTTCCTGTGCTGACTCTTCATTTTCCTGTGCCGGTTCTTCTGGTTCTGGTTCATCTTCTTGCACTGGTGTAGGAGGGGACTCAATGTCTTGTGGAGACTGTGGTTCTACACCCGCATCAGGTTCATCATCCTTTTTCTGGCTTTGTTTAAGGAAATCGGCCAACAGTATATCATCTTCAACCTCGACAGATTTTGTTGCGTCCGCAAGGACTGATAACAAGTATTCTTCCTCAGGGGTCTATTCATGCACTAGGGGCATCAGAGGAGTTTCTTCGATAGGTGTACCTGTTGTCTTCTATTTCTTTGGAGATGGGACCATTTTTTCTGCTGATTCCTCGGTTCATTTCCTTCTTGCATAGGTGCAGGAAGGACTTTTCGTCACACTCTTACTCGGTCATTTGCTCGTACTGGTGGGGTTCTCCATTTCCTTTAGCTATTGCAACAACATCTCCCAGGTCATATTTTTAGTCTTCAATTGTTTCTGGACCAGGATTTTGATCAGGCCGTGATGATACAATTTCTTATCGACCTGGTCTGCCCATTATCCCTGTACACCTTTGGCCATCTTCTCTAAACTCTTAAGCAAAAAGTAAGTGAAATCCATCCTCCATCGGACGTGCTGGTCGAGCTCAAAGTGTTGCAGCATCCTGAAATGACACACAAAAGTGAGGGAGTACCTCCCCTCACAAGTCACGATTTTCTAAAGAATAAAGAGGAGGTCCTGCCATTGTCCCAGCAGGGCGCTGCATGGAACTCTTTTTTTCCAGTTTACATTCATTTCTTTATCAACAAAGAAAAGCTGCCAACGCTTCCTCTCAAGCTTCTGATTTTTAAAGTACTGCACACCAGTGTGCAGTAATCTCGTCAATGCTATTATTGATTTCTCCGTGACTCTAAATCTTAGGGGCCCAATCTTTACATGGGCCACCTCCCTGTTGTGCCCATTAAATTTCTGTAGGAACAGAAGAAAGCCTGAGTCTCGCAATAGTGCAAGACTATTGCGAAACTTGGCAGTCTGATCTACCTCGTTGAGGGATGATGATTCAAAATGAAGAGGCGACATTGCTGCTAAGAGTTATGAACAGTCCAACGAAAGCTGCATGTAACACCGGAAAATTTAGCTTTTTATAAATAGGGATCTAACCGACTCCCATCCCTTCTGTTCCATCACTAATTCCTTCCACCGAAATAGCCGTAGCCGCACGACATCTTTGAATCATGCCGGATTGGTACTGGTGGCGGCGGTTTTAATGGCTAGGTAAGGGAATGATATGAGTGAAAGGACATTAAGGTTATAGTGGAATAAGGAGTAATTATGTCTAAGAAATGGTTAAATATTCATACATTCCTTCATAATAAAAAAATCTTTATCATTCATTAAAAATAATTATGACTCTTAACTCTTTAAAAAACTTTGTACTTTGAAAAATATTTCTCCTAATTGATATGATAGCATAAGAAATTATTACTAAATGAAAGAATTTATCATAACTTCTATGATGACCACTTTCCTATGGCGTACACTTCTGAAAAGAAGAAATATTATGCTTCGGATGGGGTGCATGCTTGCACTGTTATACTTACACCTCTTGACTAAGCTGTTCTGCTAGTATCTATTTATATTGTTATATAGGAAAACATGCTTGCACTGGTGCAAGCATAATAAAAAAAAGAGAATTTAAAAAATATAGGCTGAACTTCTAACAACTTTCTTAATTCTGGAATTTTGCTTCGCCCTTTCTTGATGCTTCAGAGCATATCCTTTTGATCTGTGTATAAGATTCTGCAATAAATTCATGAGGGAACAAAGAAGTGGGAAAGGGGAATTTTTAGAATGGGAAGGAATTTCATTACAGGGATTCTAGGAATAGTACCATGGAGGGAATAAACAGAAGTGGGATAGGAAAAAAATTCAGGGATAAGTGGGATTTTTACAAAGCAGATAGGGTAAATTTAGAAGAATATGGGAAGGTAAATTATACTAAGATTTCAAGAAGAAAACTAAGGGATCATTATGAAATGGGATGTGAAGAAAGGCAGAAAATTTTTTGGAAGTTCTGCCTGCACTGGTGCAAGAAAAATAACTGCAGCGAGAATTAAGCGTTACTTGAAAAATAAAAAATATCCATGCTAATTACCCCAATTGTATAAAGGTTGGTTCTACTGAACCTGATTTTACTTCGGTGGTTACTAGCATATCTAAAGATCAAGCAACATTCTTTTTTTATTAGAAAATTTTTATCTTCCTGCCAACAAGCTGGTTTTCAGGTTAACCCTTCTGCAATCATGTCAGTGAACTGATTTTCATAATTATAGGAAATTATTTTTTCTTTACTTTTTTTCATTTTTAAATTTATGTATATATATTTTTTTATTTGAGAAGAAGAAGAGTTCAAGTTTTCAAAAGGTTGGTCTTACTATTTACCACTACCATCTCAAATTGCTGTTGGACTTGCTGTGTAAAATATTTCTTGGCAAGCGGCTGAAAATACTTCTTTAATCTATGCCCATTTACCAAGAATACTGAATCTTGTCCATCAATAGTTTTGAATTATACTGCTCCATTCTCGAATATTCGGATCACTTCATAAGGTCCCATCCAACATGTATGGAACTTCCCTTTAAAAATTTTAAATCTATAATCATAGAGGAGTACCCAATCACCTGGTTGGAATTATTTTTTTTGAATAATATTGTCATGCCACCTTTTCTGTTGCTGCTGAATTAGGATGTTCTGCTGAACACCATCTCTGCAAAATTCATCTAACCCATTTAATTGAAGAATACGCTGTTGTTGTGCCTTGGAGAGATATAATCCTAACTGAACTACAGTTCTGAAGGTTTTGATTTGGAACTCAATCGGTAACAAAACCTGTTTGCCATATACCAGCTCATATGGTGTATGTCTCATGCTATTACTCCAAGTGGTTTTGTATGCCCATAAAGCTTCTGGTAATCTTTCAGCCCAGTCTTTCCGATGCATATTGACTGTCTTTGTAAGAATGGACTCGATCACTCTGTTTGTAGATTCCACCTAGCCATTTGCTTGCGAGTGATATGACGTGGATTTCATGTGACAGATCTTGTATTGCTCCATCACAACCTATACCAGATTAGAAATAAACTGCGGGCCATTGTCAGAAACAATTTCTCTAGGCACACCAAATCTTGTAAAGATTTCAGAAAAATGAAAATCAACAACAAATTTTTCTGTAGCAAAAGAAACAACTTTAGCTTCTACCCATTTTGTAACGAAATATGTACAAACCAAAATATGTTTTTTACTTAAATATTTTGGATTTATTGGCCCTATAAAATTAATAGCCCATTTTTCAAAAGGCTCAATCATAACCTGGGGGCATAAAGGCATTTCATTGGTTTGATTAGGCTGGCCCATTCACTGACAGCTATCACAACGCTTGACATACTGTTTGGCATCCTTAAACAAGGAAGGCCAAAAGTAACCAGCATGTAATACTTTATATGCAGTCCACTTATCAATGAAGTGGCCTCCACATGGTTCATCATGAGCAGATTTCAATATGTCAAAAACTTTCTCCTCTCTTACACATCTACGGATAATCAGATCTGGACCAATGTAAAAGAGGTCTACTTGAATCCAGGAATATGCAGCACTTTTCTGAATAATGTTCCGCTTCTCACAAGTAGATAAGTGAGGTGGTGTTTTTCTGGTAACAGAGTAATTAGAAATGTCAACAAACCACAGAGAATCTGTAGACATAGCAAAAATATGTTCATCTGGAAAATCATCATTAACAGGAGTTGCTTCACCAGGGTTATCTAATCTAGAAATAAAATCTGCTACAACATTATATTTCCCTGGTCTATCAAGAATAGTAACATTAAACTCCTGTAAAAATAGTAACCACCTAGTCACTCTACCACTTGTCAATGGTTTTTTCACCAAATATTTAATCACAGAATGATCTGTATGTACAAATACTTCATATCTTGTAATATAGTGTCTGAACTTATTAATTTCAAAAATCACAGCTAAAAAATCCTTCTATGTAACTGTATAGTTTAATTCAGCGGAAGACAAATTTTTACTAATGTAATAAATAGCATAGGATTTTTTATTTTCCTCTTGTCCTAAGGCTGTGCCAATAGCCAAATCTTAAGTATCAAAGGAAATGTGAAAAGGCAGGGACCAGTTTGGACCTCGCAAAACTAGTGCCTGTACCAACTTTTCCTTCAATGTTTCAAAAGACTATTGGCAAGCTGTGGACCAAGAAAATTCACTATCCTTAGCTAGAAGTCGGAAAAGAGGAGCACCTATCTTTGAAAAAATTTCAATGTATCTCCTATAGTAACCAGCATGTCCTAAAAAACCTCTTACTTCCCTTTGATTTTTGGGTGCAAGAAGATTCAAAATCATTTCAATCTTTGTCGGATCAACCTGGATACCTTTGTCATAAATCATATGGCCAAGCACCACTCCTGCTTTACACATTAATCTACATTTCTTATCACTCAAATCGAGATGGGATTCTTGACAACGAAGAAGTACTTTCTCCAGATTTTTGAGAGCTTCCTGAAAAGAATCACGAAACATAGAAAAGTCATCCATATAAATTTCTACAAATTCTAGATCAACGAATATAGCCAAGACTGCCCTTTGAAAGGTAGCCAAGGCATTACATAAACCAAAGGGAAGCACTTTGTAAGCAAATGTCCCTCATGGACATGTAAAAGTAGTTTTATCCTGATCCTCGAGTGCAATCTATATCTGGTTATAGCCACTGAAGCCATCCAAAAAGGAGAAATATTTATTTCCTGCAAGGGTATCAAGCACCTGATCAATGAAAGGGAGAGGGAAGTAATCTTTAAAAGTGGCTTTATTCAATTCTCAATAATCAATACAAATACTCCATCTTCCATCTTTCTTAGGTACTAGTACTAATGGAGAGACCCATTGACTGTCGGAAATGGGATAAATAAAACCAACATATAAGAGTTTCTATTCTTCTTCTTTCACAATGTCTCTTAGAGCTAGATTCATTCACCTTTGAGGTTGTCGGATAGGTCAGGTTCCTTCCTGAATGTAGACGTGATGTGTACAAGTTTCAGGAGGAATACCCTTCATATCTTTGTAACCCCAAGCAAAGGCACTAAGATGGTTTTGCAACAAATTCACAAGCTGCTCTTGCTGAGATGAGTCCAAATCTGAACTAATATGTAAGGATTTACCAGGGCTAATCTCAACAAGAGTGGTATCAGGCTCAGGAGTACTTAAGGGAGTGGTAAAATGTAGTGGCACAGAAGAATGAGAATCATGATTTTCTTGCAAATATAGGCTGAAAATTTGGCTCAAAGTCTCATAATTCGGCATAATGTCTAGATTATTCAGGAAATCTTGAATCTCATCTTCTTGTGAAGACCCAGTATAATTATGAATAAGGGAAATAGACTGAGTCTCTTCATCACTGCTTTTATCCAACCATAAGGTATCTCAAAGGTCCTGAATGGATCTGGCAGGGGGGTATAAGGTAACTTTCTTCCTAGAATCTCCATGTGAGATATACATATCATCGGAACGACATCCAATATATGCATCAGCCATAGCAAGCCATGGTCGACCCAAGATCAAGGGATATCCTCCTAGTGGGTTCTTCGGTTCAATCACAATGAAATCAGCAGGATATTCCCAAGAATCTAATGAGATGATCACATTGTCCAATACTCCTTCTGGCTTTATTTTAGATCTGTCTGCTAATTCAAGCATGGTGGGAGTAGGGCGAAGATGAGATAACCGAAGTTGATCCATGGTTTGCTTAGTCATGACATTAATGGCTGCCCCCAGGTCTATAAGAACATTAGAGACAAGGACATTACCAATCTGAACTAAGACAACAAGGTTTCCGGGATCAATATATTTTTCCACAGACACACATCTCGTCATCAACTCTGCTACCCTACCAACAAATTGAATGGTTTGGGGTTCCAATCTCTTCCTCCTGGGTTTCTTGAGACAGATTTCCTTAATAATATTGGTGCAAATGGGGATCTCTTTGATGGCTTGAAGCAAAGGTATCTTAATGAAAATATTCCGAAGCTCGGATGCCAAACTAGTCTCAGAAATAGGCTCACTCCTTTCCATTACTAGCCTCTCTAGGAAGGGAGGTTGGTTGGAAGAAGATGACAAGGATTCAGAGGGTAAGGGCTACTTAGTGTCAGCTTTCAGAGAATGGTTAAGAGTTTCCTCTTCTCCTTTCTCTTCAACAATCACCATAGGTTGCTTCTGATTTTCTGATGTTACAGTCCTTCCTGATATCAATTGTATATCATGAACTCCAACTAGAATAGACTGGTATTCGAACGGTGGATTTGTTATATGAATCATTTGCACTGCTTTATTATTATTAGGATTAGGCATAGGTTGAGCAGGCAACTGAGGAGGTCGAAAGGGTGGAGGTAAAGGTAATGGTGGAGTGGACTGACTCGGAAGTTGAGGCATTGTATAAGGTGCATGTGTAGATGGGTATGACTGCATAGGTGGCTGGTAGGAATATGGGAAATGAGTCGGCCCTTTCCAACCTTTTTGCCATGGTTGAGAAGGTTGCCCATGCTGATATTGATTCCCATACTACCACTGCTGATGAGAGTTAGGATAAGAATATGCATGCGAATTATAACCAAAATAGTGTGGAGGAAATTCAGGAGCCATACCCGTACCTACCTGAGGCCAATTCCTTCTTGCTCCCATAGCATTCAAGTATTCAGCTTCAGGATGTCCTCCTGTAAATACAGCTTTAAGTCCTGGTATAGAGGGGCATTTTTCTGTGGTATGGTCTTCTACACAAATAGCACACTTATTATTTTCTTTCAAATTAAGAGGACATTCTTTAGGGGGATGCTTGTCTCTACATTTAGGACAGAAAATACATAATGACTCTTGTTCCTTCATGAGTTTTTGCTAAAATTTTAAGGAGTCTAACTATTTGGTAACAGTGTTCATTATATCAATTTTCATGTTTTGCATTTTATTTTCTAGTCCAATAATCATAGCATTAGTAGATTCAATTTTTATATTTATGTTTCAAGTTCCTCTACCGGATCTATATTGATTTCTTGAAAATTTCCAGCATAATTCACAAATTTGATCAAAATTTTGCTGAGAAATATCACTTTGTCCTAACATATTCAAATTGTTTCTAGCATTATCAGTAAGTCCTCTTAAGAACAAGGTTCTAATAGTGTTCAAATCAAGCTTAAGTTTTGACCTTTGTAAAATATACAGAAATATTTCCAAATAATCTTCAAGCTTTTCATCATCATCTTCTATGATTGTAAAAATTTCATCCTGCATGTCTCGATTTTTGCAATATTCTTGATATTTAGACAGAAATACTCTCTTCATCTGATCCCAAGAAGTTATGGTGTTTCCCCCTAACCCCATAAACTAGAGAAGGGTTGAATCCTTAAGGGTAACATGAAATAATCTTAACTTCTGAGCCTTAGTTGCATAATCATAACTTATACACAGAATATCAAACTTAAATAGAAAGGAGTCAGGATCTTCATGAACCTTACCATGGAAATGAGGGAGAGCTGATGGTGGAATATTCTTCATTTGTGATACAGTATCAAGATACACAATTGGAAACACAAAAGTGGATTTTCCTTCACTTACCTGGTTGTCACCAGTCCCTTCCAAATGATCTTCTTGGTCCACCATTGTTCCCTTCCTACTTGTACCGCTCTCCACAGGATGATCCACACCTGAGTTTTTATCACTAGAATCCAAGTGGATTGTTCCTGCGTGATGGGTTTGAATTGAATTGGGCTTCCTGCTTGCAGAAGGAGACCCAATATGAGAAAAATGCTTTTGGCCCTTAGTGGGCTTTGAACCCTTACCTTTCCTAGGCATTCATTTCACAACGAAAAAAGAAAGAAAAATAACAAAACAAATTCTAAAAAAATGTTGTCATAGATCAATTAACACCAGTAAAATTCCTTCAAGAAAAACTTTTCCAAACAATGCTGCAAAAATAAGGGAAAAAAATTACCTCTATTTGTCTAATCAGAAAATTCTTACCAAATCAAATCGCCTCCCCTGCAACGGCACCAAAATGTTGGGTGTAGGAATTAAACTTAAGCAAACTCCTCAACACTTAATTGTCAACCCTGGGGATCCGTAAACCTAGAGAGGAAGCACAGGAAATGCCAGAGATGGTACAAATATTTCTGATACAAATCCCTACTTTCTTTTAAAGGAAATGTTGCAGAATCAAATCAAGATGAGAAAAAAATAACTTGAGTCATCACAATAATATAAGACTGAAATGAGAAAGAATGCATTTTCAAAAGGAGATCAAAGGAAAAAAAGGCAATCACTCTAGCTGATTAACTATTAAGAGTGTGTTTCTCTTCAGCAGAGGCACTTTAGCAATCTTGTTAGATGGGACCTTAAATATGATTCCTTAGAGATTTCTTTCTTGCATTAATATGTCCTGCACTAGTGTAGGAACAGAGTTTTATGTAGAAAGTATAAACTGTGTCTTTTATTGAAGGATTTTTTGCTTCATGCAAGGGCTTGAACTGTTGATGGTTCAGAGCACTCAGATCCTGTGACAAGAAACTAGTTCTTACACCAAATCAGAGCTTCCTGCACTTAGCTTTTCATTCTTGAAATGATTTTTTAATTGTCGCAGGTGTTACTTTGCTGTAAAACCAGATTGCATATATGAAAACTAAATGTTTCTGAATTTAAAAAAGTGCAGAAAATAAAGAAACATAAACATATATCCTGTCATAATCATTTAATGAAAGAAAATTGCGGAAAGTAAATAAAGACTTGCTGTAACACACTAACGTGCATTGGTGCAGGTGTATGTTTCTTGCTTGGACCAGGCGGGAAATCCAATCAAACAAAATTGCAGAAAGGAAATATCACACCAATATGCACTGGTGCAGGATGATCTCTCCTGCTTGGACCAGGCGGAGAAAGACAATCCGAAATAAAATGCAGAAAATTAAATTTGCAGGAAAGTAAATTGCAGAGAAAAGAAATTCTATTTTCTTCACGCAACGGATCCATTTCACACAGACAGGAATTTATGCATTAAAATTTAAATCACACTTTGACAATAAAACATAAATTACAGAAAGAAAAGAATGGGGTAAACATGCTGGTTTGGTTGGGCCCTAGCCAACCAGCGCATTTCCCTCTTAAGCGAAAACGCTACTTAGCACTCTATTTAATTAATCAACAAAACCATAAAACACGATTCATGAAGCGGAGGTGAAATTCCTTTTTATTATATCATCAAGGAAAATACATGCGTGAATACATGTTCAACCCAGATTCAGGCGATAACAAAATAACCTGCTATCGCCTCTCTGTTCTTGTCTGTTCTATAAAAAAATTTCGCCCCTAAGTCCTATTTACAAATTACATTATATATATATGTTGGCCGAAGGCCGAAACAAATCGTTCAACTGTTACATAACAAAAATGCAGAATTTAGATTGTTTGGTCTTCAAAATGAAACAATTTTTAAAAACTGGCTGTAACGAATCTTTAGCTTCCTTCCTTCACAGATCTAATATTTGGATGCCTTCGGGTTCGTGCTGTCGTGGTGGGAACTGCTTGAATCAAGGTGGTGATCAAGAGGATTCAGATCCGCCGTGAAGATCTATTGTGCTAGTCACGGTACAGGATCTGATCCTACACTAGGATCAGTAATCATGATAAGAATTCTAACCACCAAACAACATTGGAGATATCAATAAATTACAAAGAATAATTTAAAAGTAAGAAATCATGTAATAAATATTTAATACATGCTAAATTGAATTAAAATATGAAGAATAAAGGTTTGTGCAAAATATGTCACCATGCTTGGACTGGTGTAGGATGAGGGTACATAAAGGAGGTGAAACAGGGGTAAATGGTTAAGATTTAGGAAGGGAAAAGTAGTAAAAAGAGGATAAATTAGGGGGCTAACGATGCTTGGCCTCGTATTGGAAAACTTCCGCTAGAGAGGCGCAGAAGTCATCGAGGCAGGGACAGAGGTGAGTATAGTGGCCATGGAAATCACACAAAGCACAAGGGTGATTTGTGTGCAAAGACTTGTGTTTCAGGACTGAATCGGGTATAGTGACACATACCTCTGAGATATCAAACTCTGAAAATTCTTTGTTGACCATGGACTTGAGGTGAGGCAATTCAAGACAAGTATGGGTGGCATGACCGGAAACATCACAGAAAGCACACAGAGGTGTACACTTTGGAGGCTGGGGAGGAGTATGGTTTGTCAAGGCAGCCTTGTCTTTAGATGCCTTATTGTGAGCTTTTCCCTTGTTACCCAAAGTTGTCACAATAGGAGGGGGTTCATGTTGAGAAGGCTGAGGCACTGTAGCAATGGGAGAAGTCATAGGGACCAGTTGAGCCAGGGTCAAATCAAGGTAAGGTTTGGGTTGATAAGGTAGGGTAGCGGTTGGGGGATCAAGGTACTAGATGGGAATCCCGAAGGTCAGGTTAGGAAGAGATAAGGTAGCCATGATAGGTACCGAGTACACTCTAGGAGGGGGAGCAAGGAATAGTATCTAACTGGAGGGGTAATGGCCAGGCAGGACCGCTCCAAGATGGTTAAGGCCTAGAGGAACCATTCTAGGAGGATAAAGAGGCTCATGGATACTAGCTACAGGTCAAGGGCCAGAAGGAGGGGGTCCAGAAGGCTGAATCGAAGTGCTAGGAGAAGGTTGCAGGGGGTGCTGCTGCTGACTAGCTGAAGCAGGCCGCTTGAGAGCAGCTCGAGACGATTGCATCATGCAAACATTTGATGAGATGGGATCAGAGACATGAGGAGGAAGACCAGGGAATGTACCAAGAAAAGAGGAGTCTTTGTAGACTCCGGGTGAGACACTGGTCAAAGGATCGACGGTTTGCTTATTGGCCACCGAAAAGATGATGGACTTACGGGAGGTCTGAGACTTCAGTTCGTAATATGTCAACTGGTCAATGGTGACTATATTTTCGTTATGAGGGAAGGAAATCTTGCAGTGGATCACAGATGGGACAACAGACATCGCATAGGTGTAGCTACGACCCAATAGAACGTTGCAATATAAGGGGGCATCAATGACTTCTACATCAATGCAAACAGACTTTCCCGCAAGAGTAATAGGAAAATTTTGGAATAGGCCAATGGGTTGGGAGACGTGGCCATCCCACGCTCGAAGAGTGATCATGGAAGGAGCCAACTCAGGTGATCCCAGTTGCTTCCAAACTGAAGAAGACATCACACAAGTGGATGCACCCTCACCAATGATACAACGGGAAACGTTGGCATTCCGGATCTTGACTGGGATTTGGAAGGCAAATGAAGTAGGAAGAGGAGGATGTTTTGACCAGTCAACATCGAAGATGATCAAACGATCATCGATAAGATCTACAACGCCCATCGCAGATAGTAGAGATTTTCGTTGTGAGGGGCACAACTGGAGGAGTTCCAGCGTTGAGATGGTAGAAGGAGATTGTGCCAAATCATCTACTATACTATACGAATGGGCAGCTTTGCCAAAAGTAGTGTTTCGGTGTAGTGGTCCTTTAGGGATATTAGTATGAACCTCTGCCTTAGGCTGAGGGATCTGCAAAGGACCATTAGGTGTCGGAAGAGACTCTGTAGAACCTGAAGAAGATGGCTCTGGGATAGACGTAGTGGGAGGCTTTTTGTACTGACGGGACCGAGTCTTAAGGTTGAGGTTAGTCGTTATAGGTTGGTTAGAGTTCATCATGAGAATCTGGTAATCAGAGGTACCAGATGCAGGAGGTTGAGTAGCCGCTTGACCTTCAGGTGGTTGGGTAGCCACAAATCCTTACTGTGCGAAAGGACTAGTAAACACAGCTAGCTGACTAGATGCAGCATTGGGAGGGATGGAAGGGGAGGCTTGTTATCCTTGCAATGTGGCTTGAGACTCCCACATTTTCCACATCTGTGGTAAAAGAGGAAAATCGTGAGTGTAATTTCCATAGTCACCGCAACATGAATAAGGCTTATTCATGCGAACAGGCTTGTCCGGCTTGGGCTAAGTGCCGTGTTGCTGGTTAGCAGTGTTAGGAGAATTACCTTGAGGATTAGGTCCAGGATTACTGGGGGAAGATTGATTTTGAGTTCCTTTCCTCTTCTTTTGAGATGGAGGAGGATCAGTCGCACTCTGTTGTGCATATACTTGCCTCTGGGGGGGTGGTAGCTGCTGTTGCGGGGGTTGAGAAGGCAAGGGAGGTGGGGGTGCTAATGTTGGATGAGCTGGAGCACCAGGTTGTGGATATGGATAATAATGAGGTTGGGTAACAGTGTGGTAAACAGGAGGTTAGGAAAAAGGAGGAGGCATGACGTATCCTGGATACATGCTACCTGGAGGGGGAAAGGTGCTGGAGGTGCTGGCCCCTCCTTGAGGAAAACATAGCCCATAGGAGGTTGAGAATATGGATGAGAGAGAGCTCCAACGATACCATCGGCGGCATGATATGCCCCTAGTGCGTTGGAACCACCAGGTCTGGGAAGATAAGGTAGAACAATATAAACATAACCCGACTGAGCACAGATCAGGTCATATTTTAAGGAAATCTAGAGAGCGGCTTCTTCAGTTTGAGAGAAATCCGATGCGACATATTTGCTGATAGCAGGAAAGTGAGATCTAAGGAACTAGTCCATGTAGACACGGTCGTCAGAGGTAGGGGCTCAACATAAGCTCTTTATTCTCCTCCATTCCTGGACATGATCGGATAGACGGGTCGCAAACGATTGACGGAAAGAAGTCAAAAGTTTGGTACCAGTGTCATAATGAAGGGGAAGCTGGAATAGACAGAAAAACCCGAGAAAGAGTCGAAAAGGTGGTATGAGAGGATGGGACGTGATCAACATACCACTTATAATATTCAATAGTAAGCATACATTGTAACAACTGAAGACGAATGGAGTCATCAGTAATGGAGTTAGACGAACACCACATGTGGAAAGACTGAACATGATTTGTAGGATCTTCGCCAGCAAGACCTTCAAACTTGGCGATGTCGGAAGGGAGCTTGGTTGGCATAGCAGGCCAACCAACATTATGGCATATAGGGTCATTTATCAACTGGTTAAAATCGGGAAGACTGAGGCCTGCCATATAGGGGAGCAAAGGAGCAGCCGAGGTAGCTCCTGTTGCGGTCCCACTAGTAGTATTCTCAGAATTAGGGCCGGGGCTACCACCAGTGTTAGGCCCAGAACCAGACATGGTGAAGGTGATAGGCGGAGAACCGGGGGCGGAACTAGAAGGAGAACCCAATGAACCAGAAGAAGAGTTAGAGTGCGGACTCTGTGGATGAATAACTCGAATCATGCGTGGAAGAGTAAGTCTTCCTACTGGACACTGAGGATGAAGGCCAAGAAGTCTCCGGGATAAATGCCTTAGTGACGCAATGATGATGACACAAACACGACACAAAGGGAAGAGAGACCAATAAGGGCAAGGAGGTGTAGCATCAACTGATTACAATGTCGAAACAAGGGCAGAGAGGTGCAGGATCAATTGATTACAATGTTTTAAAGTCTTTTCTTGGCGGTGTTAACAAAGCTCTTCTTCGCTTAGGGTGTGTGTGTAAAGTGTGTAAATTTTAATTTTTTAAACCCAGACGTTTGTAGAAAAAAAAGAAAAAATGTTTTGTATAACTGTAAATGAACCTGCAGATAACAGTATATGAAACTGAAATAAAAGAAAATAAACAGCTAATTATGCAATAATCTAAACCCAAGGAGGCAGGCCTCTCAACAACTAGTCTATAGGTGGGAAAAAAATCTAATCAAAACACACCAAAATAGCCAATAGATCTAAGTTTGGGAGGGACAGGGATCTAAAGGTCAGATCTACTAGAAATAGGTGTAGAAAACAACAAAAAATCAGAGGAAAGATTGTTGTAAATGAGGTGGCGAAACTCTATGTCTTGGAGGGAACCGGAGGGGACCCTAGAGGAAAACCCAAAAAAAAATAAAGGAGGTGTTTTGGATGGATAAATAACCAATTTGAAGTGGATATGAAGGTAAGGTATCAGATCTGAAAAATGGCTGAACACACTGAAATTTCAGACAACCTGCAGCAGCTAAAACTCTTCCACCAAAGGTGGAGGGTACTGAAGCCCTAGGGGGCTAGGTTCCCACTTAGTTGAGTAAAACAGAACAATTATAGGTCCAAAAAGGTCAAAGACAGAGGTCAAACAACCCTAAACAGAGGCTCAAAGAAACCCAGAAAACTTTCAAAAAAAATTTCCGCAAAAATTCTAGGTCGCAGTTTCTGACCTGATTTCTATAGAGGTCGCAGGTTTAGGCCTGTTTTCTGCGTCCTAAATCTCCAAGTCACAGGCTTTGGCCCAAAAAGTATGAACTGCACTTTCGGCACTCTCAGGAGTAGGTTTCATAAGAATGTGTTGTCTCAGCTGCAGCTAATGCTGATCACCTGCGCAATAGGTCCAAAAACACATGGAAGTTAGAATTTTTAATGTTTTAGGGTTTTGTAGGTTAAAAACAACATCAAGAAAAGAAAAATAAGAAGCTGAAGAGAAATATTAGGGTTTGAAGCAGCTAGATATGCAGGGATCTGAAAAACAATAGTGGTTGCAATCGTAAACCCGTGTGGAGTCTACGAAACCAGAGATTCTGGGTTCAATCTCCACTGGGGTCGCCAGTTGTTAGTATGAATCTTAATTGGAAGGGTACAAAAAAATACCACTTTAGCTGTGCATAACAAACAAACCTAACAGAAAATATGGCTGCCAATATCTTTAGATTTGTAATTAGTTGACCAAGATAAATGCTGCAAAAATCTAGATCTATGCATTAAAAGACATTAAGTAGTAAATAAAAGTAAGGTTTGATCCATGCATCCAATAGACAAGACAAGATTGTTTTAAATAAATTTTTTTATTAATGGCACCTAGGAGGAGAACATAGAAATATGTTTCCAGTCCTCCTCAATGGGATGGGTTCTTGTAAGTCCTCAGCACTTCAGATCTAAAATCCATCTCTCTTGATAGTGTAGAAAACCCAGACAAAAAGTGGAACTCAAAGGGAGCTCACAAGAAAATGGTAGCAAAATGTGACAATGATGGTGGATCAAAGTAAGACCAAAAGTATAGATCCAGAGTGATCTTTAGGCAACAAAAGGTAGTGAAATGGATGGAAAACCCTTCTATTTATAAGAAAATATTGAGTTAGTCTAGATATTGGTGCATAATTAAAATATTATTAGCCAAATCAAGATCCAACTTTTATGGAATATTTTATTATATTTGTTGGAGGGAAAAAGAATTTGACTTGGGTCAAATCCCTTTATTTGTAAATAATAAATAAATAAATGATTTATTTACTATTTTAAGGATTTGGTTGAGTAATAATAAAATAAATAATGATTTATTTAATTATTTATGAATGATTTAGTCAAATTTAACAAGGAATATTATTTAAATAAGGTTTAAATAATTATTCCTAGAAAATAATAAGATAAATAATGATTTATCTAATTAATTTTCCTGTTTTGGGTTAAATAAGACCAAGAATAATAATTAAACTATTGTTTAACTAATTATTCCTTGAGGAAAACCAAACAAATGTGGATTTATTTAATATTTCCTCATGGGTTTTCCTGTTTAGACCATAAACAACTTAATAAATGTGGTTTAGTAAGTTATTTTACATAGTGAAAGAAATTTTACTTAGGGTAAAATTGGTCTTCCATGGTGTACATAGGTCCATCTAATAGTAACAAGTTAGATGACCAAAAAATGGTGTAACGACTTAGACACCACAAAGGTATCTTTTATGTCAAATCACTTAATGTTTTTACCTGCATTAACACTCGAGCATACCTATCATGTTTTAAAATTTGGTTATCATCACTATAAATGCTCCAACTTACCACAAGGCCACAACCCAAAAGACAGTTGAGTGACCATATCACTAAAGTCCTCACATAGATTAAAAATCCAGTAAGATCATTCAATCTAAAGCACCTAAGGGATCCCTGGTCAGTCTGGGAATGGAAATTTGATCAGGGAGACTACAAGAGTATCATTATGATTACTCTAAAAGTATGATAGGACTTGACTAGGCATAAATGAAATCAAGCAACTTTCTTTTGTAAAATGAATGTTAATATTAATAGGGCTCAATACTGCTATATTATTTGTCATGACTCATGCGAGAATCTTGATTGTGAATTTCATGCCTAAAATTGGCGTAAGAATCAAAATCTCGATGATCTTTTGGAAGAATATAAAAATATGACCTCTACAACTCCAGAGAATGATTTTATTGCATGAGAGGATTTTTTAATAGATTGGAAGCTAAAAATTGGCAAATCGAGGACAGTGAACTTGTAACTTTGAGGTTGTTAAGATAGAACTATGGAAAATAATTTGTCAGACACTTGAGAAATAAGATTAAGGGATAGATTAATGATTTTAAAAGAAAGGATCAATTTTATGACTAAAATAACTGATTCTATTAGTCATTATCAGTGAGCCTTTTACATGATGTGAAGAAGAGCTACAAAATATAGAACATAAAACTACTGTATATATTTATAATGTATTATCTTTTCTTGGGAAGGGTATTTCGAATCTCAAGTTCCAACAAGAAATTTAAGTTAACGTATTTGTCACGACTCACGACTGAGATGACAAGATCATTTCTATTAATTTCCAACAAATGACCACAAAATTTGGTCAATGGTACTAAAACAATACATCCAGTGTAGGTAGAAATGGGGGTCAAGGTTGGAGGTGGCAGGATTAGGCAAAGCAGAGAGAGATTGTAACCCGAGGCCTTCAAGGCCGAGGAAGAATGTGTTATCATGGTTCTATAGATGAGAGTGATCCACACAAAACTTAGAAGAGCAAGGAGTGTCAAAATTTATATGGTGGAACTTCAAAGGGCATTTTTTGGTACCTGCAGCTTCACAACTTGACATCTATAACAAACTATGCCTGTGATCCCTACTTTTTCCCATTCATTATGTGGTATGTTAATCAAGATAAATATAAACAATGCTATTCCAAAGCATGGAGAGGGATTTATAAGAAAAAATTCATTTTTCTTGGAATATAGCAACTCAAGATAGATTTTTAATGTTTTTCTCTACTAAAATTGTCATCTTTTGGAGTTATGTGACTAGAATCCCAGACCTTGTATCAACTCTTTGTTGAATTTTTCAAATTTATCTTTACATCAATTCCATAACGTAATTTGATAAGAAAGAAACAACACATCAGACAATCAAGCACCAATCTACAATAAGAGCTCTTTATACTTATACCTGTTTCACAGGCAATTTAAACATCCTTGTCCATATTCTCTACACATTTGACACAAGACTTAAATTTTGTCAAAACTTCATCCTCCTCAATATGGCCATCATGGAAAACTTGAAAAGGTTATACGATTTCTTTAGGCGTACCTCCAAAAACAAGTTTCTATGATTTGGCAGAAGGATAAAATGTTTCAATATTAAATTGTGTTTAAAAATTTTGGAAGCAATCCTAGGGTATCAAGAGTTGGTTGTGTATTAAATGATGATAATGCAATTTCCTTACAAGATAAGTTGGTTTCTGAGGAAAATTATCCCACAACCCATGCAAGACAAATGGTCTAATTTAGGGCATTTTATTGGTTCTTCAGGGAGGTTATAACAAAGTTATATTGTAAGGAGACTCTAAATGAATTGACCTCTGTAACAAAGAGAGTGCTAACTTTCGTGTCTAGGAGTGGAATAAGACTCTCTATATCGTCAATCTTAACAAGGATTTTTAGGCCCCTAGGCTAGAATACAACTAGCTGAAATCCCTCCAGTTTCCATGAGAGTGAAAAAATATGATTCAACATCTGCATCATATCCAATACCCTATAATTGATAGAGATCGTGATTCCACTAGTTTTCCACAGAGTACCATGTTGAGGGCTCATAAGAGATTGTAGAAAGCCCATTACAAAAATATCACTTATAACAACCCCACCATTAGAAAGACCAGCTAGAAATTGAGCAATGTAGATCCTTTGGAGGGCCAATAAAGCACTCACACACTCCATAATTTCTCTGTGTTCATATTGATATTTTGATTTCATGCAGGGATCCCTCGTGTATAAGGAAGAGACAGATGTTGGTTTCTCTTCTTGTAACTTCACTTGCGGTGATCATTAGTGTTGTTAATCGAGGCAACATAGAGTAGTACAAGGGAAACTTCGGATTCCTTGGCTATGGTGAATGTGCAGGAAACATCAGTAATATTGATGGAATTGAGGGGATCATTCATGCTACAGATCATTTATAGCACTGGCGAGTGTGGGAAGACTCAATGTACCCATACATGAATAACCCAACCAAGAAATGATTATGTGAATAAAACCCCCCCTACCGCTTGTAAATCAAATGTAACCAGTAAATCCTCCATACCAGCAGATTTGGGATTGAATATTTGGATGCAGATGCTTCCTAAATGGTAAAATGAAAAAAACCTAAACCGACTGTCATCTCCACAAAGAATTATTCACAGAATCTACCGACAAAATGTGCCAAACAAAACATTGTTCTTAAATTCCAATTTTGCAAACATTAATATGAGGGTTCGATTCGGTTCATTAATTAATACGCCAATTCAAAGTTCATCATGTTTACTTTACGGGAGGAAACAAAACATTTTCAATTTACCGGGGGGAACACAACAATTTTCTAAGTGTCCCTTCTCTTCATACACCCTTTCGCATCCATGAAATTTCATATTGTTCCTCGCTGAAATTGCATACAGTTATTAATTTGAGATTTTCGGTTAACCACGAAAGAAGAGAAGGTTTTCTATCACTATTATAAAATTTCTTACCGAAGTGGATCTTTTAATTAAATTTTTAGAAGCTTATGGATTAATGAAAGTTGTAAAATCTCGAGATTTAGTGATATAATAAACTATGGAACAATAGGATTGTAAAAAGGAGGGAATATACAACTAGCAGTTGCACCGAGAGGTGCAAATGAACTCCGAAAGGAAGCGTCAGGAATTTAGAAGTTAAATGGATGAATTGTGCATCCTAGGACTAGGGTTTTTGAATTCTCTACCTAGATTGCATTTTTTAATACGGTCATTATTTCCAATGTTGACTCCCTGAGCATAACTAAGTTTGTATATGCATGCATCCTCACGTTCCCACAAGATTCCAAGTAATAAATGGTTTTGATGTTGGGCAGTAAGTCCTTGTAGATGTTGAGCACTCTAAAGAGAATTTGTCCTAACTTTTTTCTCATGGCCACAGATTCCCAAACATCCCAAATTTAAAGTTTTCAAGCATTTGGCCAGTGCAATGTTCCCTTCAATGAGGATTTTAATGTTGACACATCATCCCAAGGCTCACAAAAGGTCATTTTTATCATCTAATTTAAACGTCTTTAGAGGATGATGTAATCTTTTTTTGGTCGATACTTTAATTGTTTTTCACCTTCATTGAAATTATAGATGAGACTATTGCAATATCTTAAACTTATAAAGATAATCTGCACTAGAACACACAAGCCAATGTTCATGCAAAAATAATTCTAAGCTAATTTATTTATCTGAATTACAATCCCAAGACCTTAAGACAATTTGGAGCACATTAAAATATTTAAATCATACTTTTAAAGGAAATTAGAATGTCATGAATTAAATTGTTCCTGGTTTCCATAAAAATCACGCCTTAAAATTAGTTTCCAAATTTATGATTGTGGAGATGACTACACAATCGATAATGTGACCATGACCAGGCATCTAAATAAGAATTTTCGTCAATCGACTCATATCAGGCCACAACACAGAATATAGGAAAATCAAGCAAGAATCCTTCTAAGATTATTAGAAGTGGTTGTCGTCGATTGGAAATTGGATTACTGTGCATTTTTCAATACTATAAATGAAATTATTCCACCAGAAACATTCTAGCGTGTAACTTAGTCTTGCAAATCGCCTACCCAATTGTTGCAATCATAGATAGATAGAGCAGAAAACCTGCAAGAAAGTGAAACTTCAAATTATCACTGCAACTACCATAGATAGGAATTGTCTCAACACTAATATATTTTTCTTCACTTCAACATTACATTTTCTATTATAATATTTGTTGACATCTTCTATAACAATGTTCAAGATATCGAACCTTTGTGACACAAATGCACTTACCCATGTTGTTCCAAACGTTCGCAACCTCTCCATCACATTGGAAGTGGATGCAAATAATTCCATTGTCTCAAAAATCTCACAACCTATTCTATGTCGATCATCTCGTTCATGGAATAAGTATGTCATGTGAAATTTATTGCACCCGATGCCTTTAAAGTTCTGAAAGCCACCAGAATTCTCAGTATCACCTATGTGTTGTTGTCCAACTTTACTTTTGGAAGGTAAAGTGTGGCAATCTTCCCATCAAAATATATTGAGGTGAGATCATCGTCGGTAGGAATGAATTTGATCACTTTATCTTGGAGAAAATCCCCTCCATGTTCATATCCAAACTCAGTTGGGACCCCTTTTTTATTTGAGAGATCCCTGATTGAACCAAAATCAATTGGAGGGAAGCATTTTGAGTTGAACCTTATGATTGAATTTTTATCCTTAGATGGTTTTAGTGCAGGTTTGGATATTTGGTTCTTGCTCATTTTGTTTCTCGGAGAAACATATTTACAAAAGAGCTAGGAAATGAGCTTACTGAAATTTATAGGCTTATGAAGCATATGAGGGGAGGAAGATATGAGAATTACATCATTTCATAACTAGAGAAGCATCTACTTGGAGTGCAGGAAATTATTACCGAGGATATTTCTTCTTCTTCTTCAATATATATATATATATATATATATATATATATATATATATTTCTAGGATTATGAAGCATATGAGGGGAGGAAGATACAAGAATTACATCATTTCATAATTGGAAAAGCACCTACTTGGAGTGCAGGAAATTGTTACCAAGGATATTTCTTCTTCAATATATATATATAATATTATTATTATTATTATTATTATTATTATTATTATTATTATTATATATATATATATATTTATTTTATTTTATTTTATTTTTCTGATTGTTGATATTGAAAATGCAAGATCTGCTAAGAAAGTGGCTCAAAAACTTGGATTTTTATGGATTCAAATGTTTTAAGGGAAGGATACTTTCCTAGAGACCTGACCCGACCCGACCCACATGAATGCATTTTCCTGGGCACCCTCACATGACACGACCCGACCCAACCTGACCCTCCCAAACACGTTTCCTTGGGTGCCCTCACACGACACGACCTGACCCAACCCGCCCAAACACGTTTCCTTGAGCGGCCTCACACAGCATGACCCGACCTGACTCGACCCGACCCACTCGAATGTGTTTCCTTGGATGCCCTCACACGACTCGACCTAGACGCATTCCTTGGGCGCTTTCTGAGGACCCGACCCAACCTGCCTGAACATGTTTCTTTGCGTGCCCTCACACAACCCGACCCATCCTGACCTGACATGCCCGAACGAAGGCATAAGGGAGCAAATGGAAAATAGGTCACACAAACGTGCACAAGGCTTATGGGTGGTCACAACTTAGCATTTTTTATACTGTTTTCCTCACACGACATGACCTGACCTGACTCTAACATGTTTCCTTGGGCACCCTCACATGGCATGACCGGACCTGCCCAAACGAAGGTGTTAGGACTCCATAATGTACCATTTTGACCATACATTTTGTTATCATTCCACTCTTTTCCAGTCCATATTTAAAGCTTACACTATCACTTTCATCCATTTTTCCCAAGGTATATAATACTCTTCTCTTTACTATATGTTTAACTTGTTTTACAGATAATTTTACATTACTTTTATATTTAATCATTAATCGAAGATGTATAGTTGCTGAGTGATTTTGAAGACTGCAGATAATCTATTATGGCTGTCTAAAGACTGCATTGCTGAAACAGTCAACATGGTACGCAAATATCGATGCTGAAATAGCCCATGATTTGCGATTTTGAAGCAGCATCTCAAGCACGATGGCAACAAGAAAAGAAAAGTAAGGAAGCTGTTACACAGGCCATTCTGAAGCCAGTACCATCATAACCATTATAACATCATTTTGCTATGGAAGAACAGAAAGGCCCTATTTCAGAACAGAAGATCAGATTGGGTTAAAAATAGTATTTCTATAATGTAAATCAATTGTAATAGATGTCTCCTCTTTAAAAAGAGGAGACATCAGCATTAGAGGATAGTTAGAAACTATGGGAGGTTCATTTATAAACAGAGAAGGAACGTGACTCTTTTGTAATATGTTTCTTTCAACAGATGATTAAAAATTTGTTTTGAGCATCTCATTTTAATTCCTTTTTCTGGGGAATCTTGTGAGAAGGAAAGGGCCCGCCGTCTTCACAAGATTCACCCATTTGTTCTTGTATTTTGTTAACTGTTATTTTCATTCATGCCTTGATTAAACTCTATTTACTGAAATTGTTTATGCAATATTGAAATTCTGTTGTTTATTGCTGAAGCTCTATTTCCATTACTTGTTGCATTGATTTCATACAATTCATTCTTGAGAGTTGTGGATTACTTTAATTAGCAATCTTGTTTATGGAATGAGTTTGTGAAAGCTAGGTAATCAGAAACAGGTGTAGAAGATTCCTACTTGGGGAATAGGGTCCTATTCTCTATTATAGCATAATTGGTCTTCATTTTTGCAAATCGATTTCCTTTCCTAGATCATTGTCTTTTTAATGTAATCCAGGATTCTTTTAATGACAGTTTACAATAGAAGGATTGTCTTTGCTGTAACTCAAGTAGACTTTAGTTTTGTTAAAGCAAGGTGTGATTAGTGTGAATTTACTACAACATTTCATTGCTTTTGAGATTGGACATATACAGTGTGTGATTTCCTTTGAAATAAACAGACTTCCTGGGTTGACAATTTATGTAGCACTTGAATTGTTTAACAATTAAAGTGACCAACAGAAGGCACAAGATAGAAAACAAAAAACAGATCGCACTGTAGTGGATCTGACCTACAAATATAATAAAATTCAAAATATGCCCAAGAAATAACACCATAGAAGATATAAACTTCAGATCTTCATGAATATCAAAACCCTTGAGGTAGGGCAACACTATATATTCACTCCTTAAGGAAGGAGATCACTCAACAAGCCATATTCTTGCCAAAATAATAATCCTTGACATCTCTCAATGGAGAGTCTCTAGCATCTATCATACATGCAATACCATGGGTAGTTACCATGGGTCTCTCAATACCATAAATCCAATATAATGGGCTTATCACTTTATTCCCTTGCTACACATGGTCTCTTGTATAATGTGGGTTAACCACTTTATTTACTAACTATGGCCCATTTATTTATCATTCTTACATCATATTATTCCCTTGGGTACCTCCCTATGTACCCTATATTATTCCCCCTAGGTATACTACATTACACCTCCCTTAAACCTGTTTTGTCTCTGAAACATGAGAATAACACAAATAATAAGATCTACTCAAAAGAGTATTCCACTGGTACCATTCATGTGCATCTAGCCATCCCAGAGAAAGGTGAACACTCGATCTAGTTGATGTCTCACTCGCTTGAGATGGAATTGGGTTCTGGTGGTTACTATGTGTTGATGTGTTGTGGGTGGATCGCCACACCTCTCTATGTGTCGTTGAGGGGTTTTTGTCCTTATTTCTAATTTATTTCCACCTTGCTAGTTAATGTCTTGCTGGGTGATGCGGGTCGTGATATGTTGAAGCTTTAACTGATGGAATATCTTTCACTAATTCCTCCACTATTGGTGATGGAGTGGTGTCTTGTGTTTTTGCTGGTACTTTCTTTGATGGTTGTGTTTGGATGACTACCATCAAAGGCTCATCATCTGATGTGTCCATGTTGTCAAAGATTTGTGATTCTCCCTCCCTAGTCGTTGCATGGTTTCTAATGAAAATATCGTGCAATGTAATTTTCTTCTTTTTATACAAGAGCTTCATGAATTTTTTTTGCACATTAAAATTGACAGTACTAAGGGATTCCATCCAAGGGTGTCCCAAAACAACATTCACAACAGCCATATCTGAAGCATAAAAATCAAAATGCAACACATACTTATCCATAGAAATCTTCAAATATATATAAATTTGAACATCTTCATTATCAACTTGCGTGTTTTCAATATGTGTTGCTGGAACTTGCAATTTTTTAGCCAAATTAACATTGATACAATTATGCTTGCAACTAGGAATGATAGACACAATAATTTTCTCTTTCTAAATACTTCCATGAACCTGTAATATGGAAATATTAGTAGAAAAGAAGTATTTCTAGCTCTTAGTATCCTTCTTTTTGGCTTGATACAACTTGTCCAAAATGACTTTTCAAGTTTTTTCTCAGGAAGTTTCCTCACTAAGCTGTCAAGTGAGGTCCACCATTTATTTGCCTCACCTTTCATATGAAGCCCTATGGAGCATATCCAAAAATTTTGGTATTGAGCCTTGTGATATTGTAAAATATATTCAATAGTAGGTCCGTTATCTTTTCCTGTAAACTTCATCTTGCAATAACCCCTAAAACAAAGTAAGGGTTTTGAAGAAAATCACATCCTTTGGAAAAAATTTAAAATGGACATTACTCGGTCAATATAACACAAAATCCTTAATATAACTCATTTTTTAAAATGGAATAGTCATTATACATCTATCCATGTGACTGAAATCCCAATCTAGGTACTCTCGAGACAAAGATCTATGCTGCAACTTGTTGGGTGTGGACCCTGATTATCTTGTTTACTTTGTATCATAACATTGGACCCCTGTACCTTAAATGGGGCGGCAACACCGCCCGTAAATTAATCACTACCATGGGGGGTCCAGGGGGGGCGGCAACGACTTTATGGAGCCCCCCCTGGCGGGGGGTTTCGGGGGCAACACCCTCGAAGCTAAAAATAGATGTAAAATTTCCTTGTAAAAGTATAGTAATTTCTAATCAATCTGGGCCATTCATTAGGCAGATGATATGACGGTAGAAGTTATGTTTAGTTTAGGGTTTTTTTTCCCTAAAAGGCAACCCCTCTCTTTGTATGAGGGTATTGTATTGCATCTGTGCATTATATGTGTATTCTTGGAGCGAGAAATAGATAGGGAGACTGTGAGAGAGAACAGAGGATATTACAGTGGATCTGCTGTAGGTTTTGTCTCTTCATTTTTGCTAGATAATATAAAGGAAGGACTGGCTGTTCAGGGTGGACGTAGCCTAAACTGGGTGAACCACGTATATCTGTGTCTCTATGATTTTATGTGTTTTGTGTACTTATATTTTCCACATATTTTATGTGTTGCATTGCTCTGTAATATATAATTTTCTAACAACTAGTATCAGAGTCAAAGGTATATTTGGCTGATAAACTTGCAGGAAAGAAGGGTTCCTGGTTTGCGTGGGAGCAATGGCGGAAGATGGTAAGTTTAGGGTCGAGAAATTTAACGGCCAAAACTTCCCACTATGGAAGATGCAGATGGAAGATTATCTGTATTAGAAAGATCTGTACCTACCATTGAGCGGAAAAACAAAGAAGCTGGCGGCCATGACAGATGTGGAATGGAACATTCTCGAAAGAAAGGCACTCAGAACAGTACGGTTGTGCCTTGCGGCGTCAGTCGCCTTCAATATTTTGAAGGAAACAACAACAGAGGGTTTGATGTAGACGTTGGCGAAACTATATGAAAAACCCTCGGCCTCAAACAAGGTATTTATTATGAAACCACTATTTAATATGAAGATGTCAGAAGGTGGATCTGTTGCAGACCATTTAAATGATTTTAATACAGTTACCAGTCAGTTAATTTCTGTAGGGGTAAACTTTGATGATGAAGTTAGAGCTTTGTTATTCTTGTGCTCATTGCCAAAGAGTTGGAATGGTTTAGTAATGGCCATTAGTAACTCTGTCTCTGGATCTAGTACTTTAAATTTTGATGATGTTGTCGGTGCTATCCTTAGCAAGGAAATGCGATGGAAAAGCTCCGATGAGACATCGGGTAATGCTTTGAGTGCAGAGTCTAGGGCAAGGAGATTGGAAAGAGGAAATAGCTCAGGATATCACAGTAAATCAAGGAAAGGCAGATCCAAGTCCAGATCGGGGATAGTGTGCTAGAAATGCGGAAAGAAAGGACATCTAAAGAAAGACTTTAGATATCGAAAGGGAAAAGAAGGAGACACACAGCGAGAAAACAATCATGAAGCAAAATGTGACAGGTGATGTGTTACAAGATGCTTTGATTCTTTCTTTTGAAAATGTTACTGGTTCTTGGGTTGTATATTTAGGGGCTTCATTCCATGACACACCTGATAAGAAGTATTTTCATGACTATGTTCAAGGAGATTTTGGAAAAGTTTGTTTGGGTGATGATAAACCCTATAAAATTGTTGGAATGGGTAAAGTTCTTGTAAAACAAAAGAATGGAAACCAATGGCTACTAAAGGAGGTAAGGCATGTTCCAGATCTAAAGAAAAATCTGATTTCAATAGGGCAGTTAGGTGGTGAAGGTTGTTTGAGAACTTTCACAGATAAACCTTGGAAGGTCACCAAAGGAGCCATGGTAATAGCAAGAGGGGAAAAGGTTGGTACATTGTATTTATGCAATGGTATTTCTTACTCGGTTAATTCTTTAACTTCCAAAGGAGCAGATGCAGCATTATGGCATCATAGGCTTGGACACATGAGTGAGAAGGGGATGAAGATTCTTCACTCAAGAAATTTGTTGCCAGGTTTGAAGAATGTTGATTTGGATTTCTGTGAGAATTTCATTTATGTAAAATAGAAGAGAGTCAGATTTCTCAGAGTTGGGAAAGAAAAGAAGAGAAAAAAATTAGAGCTTGTGCATACAGATGTATGGGGACCTTCTCAGGTATCATCTCTCGGTGGCTCTCGTTATTATGTTACGTTTATTGATGATGAAACTAGAAAAAAATGGATTTATTGTATTCAAAATAAATCTGATGTATTTGATAATTTCAATAAATGGAAAGCTTTGGTTGAGATTGAGACAGGAAATAAGTTGAAGTGTCTCAGATCAGACAATGGAGGTGAATATTGCAGTAAAGAGTTTGATAGGTACTGTTCAGAGCATGGAATTCGTAGAGAGAAGACAGTTCCAAGAACACCACAAGAAAATGGTGTGTCAGAAAGTATGAACAGAACAATCATGGAGCGTGCTAGGTGTATGAGATTGCATGCAGGACTGCCTTTACAGTTTTGGGTAGATGTTGTAGATACTGTTGTTTATCTAATAAACAGAGGGCCTTCAAGTTCCTTGGATGGTGGTATTCCAAAGGAAGCATGGACATGTAAAAAGATAAACTACTCCTTTTTAAAGCCTTTTGATTGTGAGGCCTTTGTCCATATTAATAAAGAAAATAAAACAAAGCTTGAGGCAAAATCAAAGAAATGTACCTTTATTGGATATGGTGTTAATGATTTTGGTTATCGCTTATATGATTATGAAAATCAAAAAATCTTTAGGAGCAGAGATGTAATATTCAATGAAAAGGTCTTGTATAAGAATCAGTTGTAGGAAAAGAAACAAGAAAAATAAAGCAAGGAATACACAGTTCTTGATGAGATAACTGAAAAAGTAAAGGTGCCTGAAAATAACAATAATCAACAACCACAGTAGCAGCAATCACCACAACAGCAACAGGCACCTCAAACACGTGAAAGTGGTGTTAGAATATCTAATAGGATAAGTAGACCCTGTGAACGATACTCTCCTTCTTTATATTATTTATTTCTGACTGATTCTGGTGAACTCAAATGTTATGAAGAAGCAATGCAGGTTGAAAGCAGGAAGAAGTGGGAGCTAGCCATGGAAGAAGAGATGGACTCCTTAATCCATAACCAGACTTGGGACTTAGTCAGGTTGCCTGCATGTAAAACTACATTGCAGAATAAATGGGTTTATAGGCGAAAGGAAGAAGATGGAGGAAAACATAGGTACAAAACTAGACTTGTGGTGAAGTGGTTTGCATAGAAGAAAGGTATTGATTTTGATGAAATATTTTCTCCTGTTGTTAAGATGACTTCAATCATAACTATCTTAAGTCTTGTAGCAGCGGAAGATTTAAATCTTGAACAGTTAGATGTAAAGACAAAATTTCTCCATGGAGATTTGGAGGAAGAGATATACATGCAGCAACCAGAAGGATATGAGGTCAAAGGGAAAGAGAAATTGGTGTGCAGGTTAAAGAACAACTTGTATGGCTTAAAACAGGCTCCAAGGCAGTGGTATCTAAAATTTGACAAGTTTATGTATGAACAAGGTTATACTAGGTGTCACTCTGATCATTGTGTTTATCTAAAAAAGAAAAATGATGGCAGCTATATTATACTCTTATTGTATGTAGATGACATGCTTGTTGCAGGGTCTAACATGCAGGAAATAAATGTTCTCAAACAAAAATTGGCAAATTCATTTGCAATGAAGGATTTGGGAGTTGCAAAACAGATCCTTGGCATGAGAATAACCAGAGATAGGAAAAATTTCAAATTGACACTGTCTCAGAATGAGTACATACAAAAGGTGTTGAAAATATTTAATATGCAGAATGCAAAACCAATTAGTACACCTTTTGCTAGCCATTTCAAAATTAGTAAAGAGATGTGCCCCAAGACCCACAAAGAAATGGAATATATGTCTAAAGTTCCATATGCATCAGCAGTTGGAAGCTTAATGTATGCAATGGTCTGTACAACGCCTGATATTGCACATGCAGTGGGAGTTGTAATCAGGTACATGAACAATCCAGGAAAAAAACATTGGATGGTAGTAAAATGGATTCTCAGATATTTGAGAGGTACCACAAATCAAGCATTATGCTTTGGTGGTTCAAACATTGCTCTACAGGGATATGTTGATGTGGATATGGCAGGCGACAGAGATAATAGGAGGAGCACTACAGGATATGTATTTACTGTAGGTGGAACAATTGTCAGTTGGGTTTCAAAAATCCAGAGTGTTGCTGCACTTTCAACAACAGAAGCAGAGTATGTTGCTGATATAGAGGCTAGTAAAGAAATGATTTGGTTACAAAGGTTTATGGATGAATTGGGTAAGAAGCATGATATGGGCACGTTATACAGTGATAGCCAAAGTGCCATTCATCTTGCAAAGAACTCATCATTTCATTCCAAGACTAAACACATACATCTCAAGTACCATTTCATACGGTCAGTATTGGAAGATGGAGAGTTGAAGCTGGAAAAGATACACACTAGCCAGAATCCTACAGATATGCTAACAAAAGTTGTAACCAGGGAGAAACTGAGAACATGCTCAATTTCAATTGGTCTTCAAGGATGACAATGAAGATGAGAAACAACCAAGTCCAAAGAGGAGTCATTGTCCAGAAAATGAAGCAGTGGTGGAGTTGCTACAATCACTTTCCAAGTGGGAGATTGTTGGGTATGGAGCTTGATTATCTTGTTTACTTTGTATCACAGCATTGGACCCCTGTACCTTAAATGGGGCGGCAACACCGCCTGTAAATTAATCGCTGTCGTAGGGGGTTCGGGGGGGTGGCAGCGACTTTATGGAGCCCCCCCCCCCCTGGCTGGGGGTTTCGGGGGAAGCACCCCGAAGCTAAAATTAGATGTAAAATTGCCTTGTGAAAGTATAGTAATTTCTAGTCAATCTGGGCCATTCATTAGGCGGATGATCCGACAGTAGAAGTTATGTTTAGTTTAGGGTTTTTTTTCCCTAGAAGGCAACCCCTCTCTTTGCATGAGGGTATTGTATTGCGGCTATGTATTATATGTGTATTCTTGGAGCAAGAAACAGATAGGGAGACTGTGAGAGAGAACAGAGGATATTACAATGGATCTGCTGTAGGTTTTGTCTCTTCATTTTTGCTGGATAATATAAAGGAAGGACTGGCTGTTCAGGGTGGACGTAGCCCAAACTGGGTGAACCACGTATATCTGTGTCTCTATGATTTTATGTGTTTTGTGTGCTTATATTTTCTGCATATTTTATGTGTTGCATTTCTCTGTAATATATAATTTTCTAACACAATTGTCCCACCATCACAAAATTTATGAAGAATGGTTGATTTTAAATCAGTGATAATTCCCTCATCCAGCCTCCGATTTGATTGATTATTTTTTTGAAATCCGGTGATTTTTCAAGGCGAGCTCAGATCTATAATTTTTTTCTGAAAATTTTCACCCAAATCTACAAAAAATTTCAGGAGAACCGTCGTACACAAGTTGTCGTCAGAAACATTTCTGCAACCCGGCTAAATTTAAATCAACGATATCTCCCTCATATGAACTCCGATTCAACTGATTTTTTTTTTAATTGGGTATTTTTGTGCAAGGAATCTAGATATGATATTTATTTCTAATAATTATGCACCAAAATTTTCAGATATGCTCTGCAAACTCTCCGCTCACATAATTCTTGCAAAAAATGAAAAAACAAATCTCCCCAACTCTGCCCAAGAAAGTGCTTTGATTCCACTTGTAGTGGATCTGACCTTAAAATATAATAAAATGAAAAATATGCCCAAGTAATAATACCATAGAAGATAAAAAATTCATATCTTCATGAACATTAAAACCCTTGAGGTAGGGCAACACCATAAATTCACTCAAGGAAGGAGATCACTCCACAAGCCATATTCTTGCCAATACAATAATCCTTGACATCTCTCAATGGAGAGTCTCTAGCCTCTATATAGGTTTCATACATGCAATACCATGGGCATTTACCATGGGTCTCTCAATACCATACATCCAATGCAATGGGCTTATCCCTTTATTCCCTAGCTACATGTGGTCCCTTGCATAATGTGGGTTAACCACTTTATTTACTAACTATGGCCCATTTACTTATCATTCTTACATTAGTACATCATATTATTCCCTTGGGTACCTCCCTATATACCCTATATTATCCCCCCTAGGTATACTACAATATAGTATACCTAGGGGGGATAATATAGGGTATATAGGGAGGTACCCAAGGGAATAATATGATGTATTAATGTAAGAATGATAAGTAAATGGGCCATAGTTAGTAAATAAAGTGGTTAACCCACATTATGCAAGGGACCACATGTAGCTAGGGAATAAAGGGATAAGCCCATTTTATTGGATGTATGGTATTGAGAGACCCATGGTATTGCATGTATGAAACCTATATAGAGGCTAGAGACTCTCCATTGAGAGGGGTCAAGGATTATTGTATTGGCAAGCATATGGCCTGTGGAGTGATCTCCCTCCTTAAGGAGTGAATGTATGGTGTTTCACTACCTCAAGGGTTATGATATTAATGAAGATCTAACGTTTTTATCTTATATGGTGTTATTTCTTGGCCATATTTTACAGTTTTATACATTTACTTTTCAGATCTATTACAAATGGTATTAGAGCACTTTCTTGGGCATAGTTTGGGAGATTTGTTTTTTCATTTTTTGCAGGAAATTTTTGGGAGGGGAGTTTGAAGAGTAGATATGAACATTTGGGTGAAAAATTTTCAGAAATAAATAGAATTTCTAGATTTATTACGCAAAAATACCCAATTTCAAAAAAAAATCAGTCGAATCAGAGTCCAGATGAGGACAATATCGCTGATTTAAATTCAGTTGTGTTGTAGAAATGTTTCTAACGACAATTTGTGTACGGCGGATCTCATGAAATTTTTTGTAACTTTTGGTGTAGAATTTTAGACAAAAAATTATATATCTAAGCTTCCTTTCAAAAATCACCTGATTTCAAAAAAACAATTGGTCAAATCAGAGTTAGGATGAGGGAGTTATCATTGATTTAAAATCAGCCATGTTTTCAGAAATTTTGTGATGGCAGGACAGTTGCATCGCAGATCTGTGTTTCCAGAGTACCTACATCGGGATTTCAATCACATGGATAGATGCAAAATGACTATTCCATTTTCGAAAATGGGTTATACTACGGATTCTGAGTTATATTGACCGAGTAATGTCCATTTTAAATTTTTTCCAAAGTAAGTGATTTTCTTCAAAACCCTTACTTTGTTTTAGGGGTTCTCGCAAGATGAAGTTTATAGGAAAAGATGATGGCCCTACGATTGAACATTTTTTACAATATCAAAAGGCACAATACCGAAATTTTTGGATATGTTCCATATGGCTTCATATGAAAGATGAGGCAAATAAATGGTGGACCTCACTTGCCAGCTTAGTGAGGAAACTTCCCGAGAAAAAACTTGAAAAACTCATTTTGGACAAGTGCTCTCAAGCTAGAAATAAGGACACTAAGAGCCAAAAAGAATTATTTTCTACTAATATTTCCATATTACAGGTTCATGAAAGTGTTCTAAAAGAGAACATCATTGTGTTTATCATTCCTAGTTGCAAGCATAATTGTATAAATCTTAATTTGGCTAAAAAATTGCAGGTTCTAGCAAAACATATTGAAAAAACACAGGTTGATAATGAAGATGTTCAAATTTATAAAGATTTGAAGATTTCTATGGATAAGTATGTGTTTCATTCTGATTTTTATGCTTTAGATATGGCTGTTGTGGATGTTGTTTTGGGACACCCTTGGATGGAATTCATTGGTACTGTCAATTTTAATGTGCAAAATAAATTTATGAAGCTCTGATATAAAAAGAAGAAAATCACATCGCACAATATTTGCATTAGGAACCATGCAGAGACTAGGGAGGAAGAAGCACAAATATCTAATGACACAGACACATTAGATGATGACTCTTTGATGGTAGACATCCAAACACAAACATCAAAGCTAGTACCAACAAAAGAACCAAAGACCACTCCATCACCAATAATGCAGGAATTAATGAAAGATATTCCATCAGTTAAAGCTTCAACATATCACCACCCACATCACCCAGCAAGACAACAAACAGCAAGGTGGCAACGAATGAGCAACAAGGACAACAACCCCCGGACGACACAGAGAGAGGTGCGACAACCCACCCACAACACATCAACACAGAGGAACCACCGGAACCCCCTTCCATCTCAAGTGAGTGAGGCACCAACTAGATCGAGTGTTCACCTTTCTCTGGGATGGCTAGATGCACGTGAATGGTACCAGTGGAATACTCTTTTGAGTAGATATTATTATTTGTGTTCTTCTAATGTTTCGAGGACGAAACATGTTTAAGGGGGGGTGTAATGTAGTATACCTAGGGGGATAATATAGGGTATAGAGGGATGTAACCAAGGGAATAATATAATGTAATAATGTAAAAATGATAAATAAATGACCGTAGTTAATAAATAAAGTGGTTAACCCACATTATGCAAGGGACCACATGTAGCTAGAGAATAAAGGGATAAACCCATTATATTGGATGTATGGTATTGAGAGACCCATGGTAACTACCCATGGTATTGCATCTATGAAACCTTTATAGAGGCTAGAGACTCTCCATTGAGAGGGGTCAAGGATTATTGTATTGGCAAGAATATGGCTTGTGGAGTGATCTCCTTCCTTAAGGAGTGAATGTATGGTGTTGTCCTACCTCAAGTGTTTTTATATTAATGAAGATCTAAAGTTTTTATCTTCTATGGTGTTATTTCTTGGGCATATTTTCCATTTTTATACATTTTCTTCACCTCGTGGTAAGTTTTTAAAAATCCTGAGTGTCCTCCTAAAGGAGAATTGTGCAATTCCAAAAGAATATTTTGTTTTAGTTGGGAATTCTTGCAAATATATAAGTGATCTTTGTACCATAAGGACTCATTTTTCCAACTAAATGTATCAGATGTACTAGGATCTTGCTGAAACTTTTGAATGAGTGTCCACACTTCTTCATCCTCCTTCCATTCATCCCTTGCTTCGGTTATCCAATCTGGTTGGATAATAGAAATGGCACAAAGCAATGCTTCCACCTCTTCATCCTTTGTTGAGAGTGCATATGAAACAACATTTAGCTTCCCTTTTTTGTAGATGATTTCAAAGTCATAATCCAACATCTTTGTGACCCATTTTTGCTGCTCTTCTGAAGATAGTCTTTTTTCCAAAAAGTATTTAGGCCTATCATGATTAGTTTTTACCTTGAAGTGTCTTCCCATTAAGTAAGGTCGCCATTTCTTTAGTGCATGTAGTATTGCCAACATTTCCTTCTCATAAAAAAAGATTTTTGTAAATAATTTACTTTGATTGGACAACTTTCAAAAGCTATGGGTCTTCCTTCTTGCGTTAAAACAACACCAATTCCATTTCCTGAGGCATCACATTCCACAATAAAGGTTTTTTTGAAGTCTGGCGTAGCTAAGACTGGTGCTAGGCACATTGCCTCTTTAAGATGTTCAAAGGCCTTAGTTCCTTCAGGAGTCCCTGAAAATGCATCTTTCTTCAATAATGTTGTTAGAGGTGCTGCTATTCTCCCATAATTCTTAACAAACTTGTGATAATACCCTATTAACCCGAGAAATCTGCGCAACTGCTTTATGGTTGTGGAGAATTTCCATTCCTTAATGGATTTAATTTTGTTAGGATCTACCTTAACACCCTCGTGAGATACAATATGACCCAGATATTCCACCTCTTATACTCCAAAGAAACATTTGGATGTTTTTTCATATAATTGTTTCTCCTCCAATAGTTTGAGCACCTTTTCAACATGTTGAACATGATCCTTCCAAGACTTGTTGTAGATTAGTATGTCATCAAAAAATACTAGCACAAATTTTCTAAGGAAGGGTTTGAAAATGGAATTCATCAACCCTTGAAATGTAGAAGGTGCACTGGTAAGGCCGAAAGGCATGACCGAAAATTCATAGGACCCTCATGAGTTCGAAATGTTGTTTTTGGAATATCTTTAGTCTTCATTCTAATTTGATGATATCCTGAATGAAGATCCAACTTAGTAAAATAAATTGCTCCATGTAATTCATCCAAATATTCATCAATCACAGGAATGGGAAATTTATCTTTAATAGTGAGCTTATTGAGCTCCCTATAATTCGGACACATCCACCATGATCCATCCTTCTTGTGCACCAATACTACTAGAGCAGAGAAAGAACTTTGACTAGGCTGAATTATACCAGCCTCTAACATTTCCGCAATCATACGTTCAATTTCACTCTTTTGGACATAAGGATATCTGTAAGGCCTAATGTTTGGAGGAACACTTCCTGGAATCAAATGAATATCATGATCATGATCACGAATAAGTGGGAGTCCTTCGGGAGTTTCAAACACGTTGGAATGATTGTCCAAGACTTTTTGGAGATCTAGAGAAATATATGATTTTGATGTTGGAACTTCTAGTGAGCATAATTGCGCAATTAATCCTCGTTGTTATTTCTTCATAAGATTTTTCATGACATTAGAGCTTATTATCTTTCCTGGCTTCCCTGCGATACCCCATAATTCGATTTCCTGTCCTTCCGAAGAAAAATTTCAAGAAAAGTTCTTGAAAATTAAAAGTTGTCGTCCCCAAAGATTGTAACCATTGTACTCCTAGTACCACATCAACACCTCCCATTGGAATGGAAAGAATTGGACTATTCAATACATATTTTCCCATGGTTAGCTTGATATTATGGCATTTTCTAGAGCAATTTATAGTTCCTCCATTTGCAACCATCACTTGACATTTTTGTGTTGGGTATAGGAAACAATTCAATTCCTTGGCTACCTTACAATGAATAAAATTATGGGTACTACCTGAATCAATCAACACTATTACATTTTTCTTCTTGATATGTCCTTCTATCTTGAGAGTTTGAGGAGTGGTAATTCCTGCCAATGCATTACATGATATCATGGGACTCATTTCTTCTTCTTCTTCTAGGGTCGGTTCCTAGTGTATATCCTCTTCTTTTGAAGTTTCTTGTTCATTTTTTTCCTCCTCTTCACAATCTATGTAAAATAATTCTTCTCAGCACACTTATGACCTTTAGTGTATTTGCTATCACAACTATAGCAAAGCCCTTTTGCTATTTTTTCTTCCAATTGTTGTGGTGTCAACCTTGTAGGTTTTGGAAGTCTAGGTGATCCGGATTTATGCAGGAACGCAACAGAATAAACACATAACCATAAATACAGAGATGCAGCGGAAATAACACTTCATTTCATTAATATCAAAGAACTGAAATTTGCTTACAGACAGGATGGAAATAAAACTAGCTAGGGCACTGGTAGCTATCTCTGAGAAGAGATGTGGCGGCTACAGGCCTCTGAACTGAGTTACAATGAGGCTCGAGGGCCTATTTATTATTGAGAAACAATGGAGAACCCTAAACATCCCAAAAACCTAACCCTAGGAGATGAAGCGCCAAAACTATGGGCCCCGTTTGAGTAAATTGGTGTTTCAACTTCCCAGGGACGTAACTTTGGCATACTATCTCCGTTTGACGCATATGATACATCATTAGAAAGCTCTATCCGAGGACTACAGCTGTCGGGACGAATTTTATCAGAAAATTCGCTGGGCGCTTTCGTACCCAAAAAACGTCGTTTAGGGCCTCAAAACGGCTCCGGAAGTTCAGGACCCGAAAAACTGCTAAAAATAGTAAGTTATGCCGAAACTGAAAAACTGAAAGAGACAATGGTGGGGGCCCAAGTGGAACAGGCGGGTGGCCACCAATATCCACCTGGATCATTCCTCCCCCCTTAGGAAGCAATGGTCCCCATTGCGTTAAGTTCCTCCATGAGATGAGGAAATTTCTGCTGAACTTGGTCCCTGGTGAACCACTGTCCTTGGTGCAGGAGTTGGCCAGCTTTGACAACCCGATACAGTTGGATCTGCTGTTGACGAGTGTTCTTGATTTGCATGTCCATAATACAATCTGTGGTGGCCTGTTCCATGCAGTCTGGGTTTAACTCTGTTGGTGTGAGTTGTTCTGCAATGTCCGAGGTGTCCAGTAGAGGTGGAAAGTAAGGACGAAGGCGATCCACATTGAAGACTGGGTGCAGACCAAGGAATGGTGGAATACTAAGCTCGAAGGCATTGTTACCTACGGCCTTGGTGATGGTGTACGGCCCGTATCGTAGCGGGCGAAGCTTGCGGTGAGGTCCAGTGAGGCGCTCCTTCTGCAAATGTAGCCATACTTTGTCGCCCACCTGGAAGTGGTGTGGCACCCGGTGTTGATCATGGCGCTGCTTGTACTTCGCATTAGCTCTGTCCAATATATCATGAACCTGTTGGCGGATGTGTTGAATGCGCTCGATGAAGCTACTTGCTTTGTCAACTTCAGACTGGACATGAGCTGAATCGGCCTGAGCAGCTGCAAACGGCATGGCTATGTCAATAGGACATAGTGGTTGGAATCCCAAGCCCACCTGAAAGGGGCTATGGCCAATTGAACTGTGGAGAGCCCGGTTATAACTGTGTTGTACATAGGGGAGGCTCTCGTCCCATGTGCGTGGATGCTTTGAGTTGTACATGCGCAGAATGTGTACAATCATTCTGTTGACTACCTCTGTCTGGCCATCTGTTTGGGGATGGAAGGCTGTGGACTTGGTGAGCTTTGTGTCCAACATTGACCAGAGGCTGGACCAAAATGTGCTGAGGAACCTGCTATCTCGATCTGATATGATAGACTGTGGGATCCCACAGTGCACCCACACTCGTTCAAAGAAGAGTTTAGCAGTGGCTTCTGCTGTGATATTCTTCTTACAGGCCGCCATGATGGCCATCTTCGAGAATCTGTCAACGACCACGAAAACACGGTCATTTCCATTCTTAGTAGAAGGCAGGCCCGACATGTAATCCATGGAGATGGATTCCCACGGTCGACTAGGGGTAGGTAGTGGAGTATATAGGCCTTGCTTCTTGATGGTCGGTTTGGCAATGGCACAAGCAGTGCAGGATCTGATGTGCTTCTCGACATCCTTTCGAAAGTTCGGCCAATAGAAATACTTCTGTAGTATTGCTACTGTTTTCTCGACCCCGAAATGCCCAGCGACTCGACTGTAGTGTGCTTCCCATATCATCTTGGCACGCTCGCTTGAAGGAACACAAAGGTGTCCCAGGTGACATAAAGTGCATCTTGGAGGTGAAAATTTGGAACTTTCGTGCCCCCCAAGAGTGCCTTGTAAGTGTGGCCGAATTCTGGGTCACTCTCATAGAGAAGCGGCCAATCAGAAGTCTCGTGCCCACAAGAGTTGAGCACGGTGGTGAGTGCCACGATCGGTGGTCGGGCGAAGCGATGCGCAACATTATTGGTGCTACCCTTCTTGTGCCGATGTTCAAATATGGCCATTGCGGATATGTGGACCATAGGTAGAATAGTGCAACTTCCCTTGTGCTGTATGAACTGAGGGCCGGTGGTGTGTGGATGATTGTTTCGTTCCCCAAAATGTAATGCTTCCAGTGTCGACGAGCTTGCACAATGGAATACATTTATTTTTCATAGATGAGTCCATGCCGAAATACATCTGATGTGATGTCTCTCTGTGATATGCCACTTGGATGTCCTGTTCGTAAGAAGCCTTTGTGCCCTTAGTGGAGAGCGTCTGTCTCGATCTCAAATGGCTGTTGCAAGCCTGGTAAAGTGAGCACTGGGGCAGAACAGAGGCGGTTTTTCAGTTCTGTGAACGCCTTCTGTTGAGGTTCCGACCAAAAAAAATTTGCTCTCGCTCCTCCCTTGGTGACTTGACCCAAGGGCCAAGTGATATGAGAGAATCCCAACACGAACCTCCGATAGAAATTAGCAAGACCCAGAAAGCTGCAGAAACTCTTGTTATTCAGGTCAAGGTGGCCAATCTGAATGACTTGGATCTTGGTGGATCCATATGCACTTACTGTGTGTGTATCCAGAATGTTGAACACGGGTCATATAGCGATACTTCAAATTGGCACACAACGCATGTTGTCGCAATGTTTGGACTTGTCTGATGTGGTGAAGGTGCTCTTCCCAAGTCTGGCTGAAGATCAGAATGTCATCCCAGTACACCACTACAAATGAGTTGGTGAATGGCCGCAAGATGTCATCCATCATCGTCATGAAGGTGGCGGGAGCATTCGTCAACCCGAAAGGCATGACCAGCCATTCGAAAAGGCCTTCCTTGGCTTTGAAGGCAGTCTTCCACACATCGGAGGGTTCAATTGGTACCTGGTGATACCCAGACTTCAGGTCGATCTTGCTGAAATATTTTGCACCTTTGAGTTGGTTGGTTGTCCTAATAATACATCGAAAACATCAATAGGAGCAACGTCACATAATACCTCATCTGTGAAGGGCTTGATGCTATAAGGAAGGCGGCACTGCTGGCTGACGCGGAGATCTCGTCCTTGGTGAAGCCACCCGATGGTGTATGGATGTGGGTGAGCTGTGGTCGGCAAGCCCAACCGCTTCACGGCGTCTGTTGAAATGAGGTTCTTTTGGCTCCCATTGTCGACAATGAACTGTACCGGGGAGCCCTTTACCCACATCTAGGAGTGGAAGAGACGTTCCTCCTCCTCTGGATCTTCCAGTTCCTCCTTTTGGATCTTTGCAGTGGCAACAGTGGCGTTGGGCTCCGCATCAATAATCTGTTTCCCTTTTTCATTCGCCTTTTCAGGTTCTGATTCGGAGTCAGAGCATGCATCTGACTCAGAAGCCCTCATCTAGGCCACTAGCGACTGCTTGGCCCGACACTCACTTGTGTTGTGAGTGGAGCTCTTATGGAACTCACACCACTTTCCCGTGTCCTTCTTTGGCTTTGCGGTGCTGTTCTTTTCTTGTGGCTTCGATGAGTTGTCTTTAGCCACCATGCCTTGGCTCGGTCCTTTGTTCTGCGGTTTGGAAGCGCCTTTCCCTTGCTTTTGATTCGCAGATCCAAAGTCTCGCTTCTTCTGCTTGAATTTCTGCTCAATCTTGGCAGCATACCGGTATGCCGTACCAAGCGAGGAGATGTCAAGGAACTCCATTTCCTCCTGAATGTATTTGTGCAGACGGCTGCGATACTTTAGCACCAGATGTTTCTCTGAATCTTTGATACCCAACTTTGTGCGCAGGGTATGGAACAGATTCGTCAGCCCATGCACATCTTGATCCCTTTGTTGTCGCGGTGTGGTCCATTGTATGTACTTGTCCTCATAGCTCCCCACGGGATAGTACTGTTCCTTGACGGCGTCTCGGAAAGAATTCCAAGTTGGTATGGCTGAGAACAGAGAGGGTTTTGTCTGGTCCTTGTTCTCACAGTAGGTTTCCCACCAGTCCTTAACATGGGGGGTAGCTTTGAGGAGTGCAAAAATAATCTTCTCACGGTCTGAAAAGTCATGAACCGAGAAATATCCTTCTAACAGATTCAACCATCTATCTACGACATCTGCGTCTATTTGACCCTCAAATATGGGAATGTCAAAATTTACTTGTACCTTAAAAGGAGTCGCGCCTCCCGAGTGGCTGCTGGATGCAGATGCGCCGCCGGTGGGTAGCCGTTGAAGGATCTGAACAAAGTTATCCATCATCGCGTTCCTTTGTTTTTCAAGGGCCTCCTCGAGCAATATTTTGATAGGATCTCCTGCTCCCTCATCTTTCTTTTCGTCCCCCATGGGCGTCCGTCGAGGTTTGCGAGGCTGATCTTGCAAAGGTTCCACCAGATCGAGCCCTAGCTCCTTATACCCCGACCTCGTTGGGGACATGCAAAGAAGGATCGAGAAAAAGCAGACCGCTCTGATACCACTGATCCGGATTTATGCAGGAACGCAACAGAATAAACATATAACCATAAATACAGAGATGCAGCGGAAATAACACTTCATTTCATTAATATCAAAGAGCTGAAATTTGCTTACAGACAGAATGGAAATAAAACTAGCTAGGGCGCTGGTAGCTATCTCTGAGAAGAGATGTGGCGGCTACAGGCCTCTGAACTGAGTTACAATGAGGCTCGAGGGCCTATTTATTATCTAGAAACAATGGGAAATCCTAAACAGCCAAAACCCTAACCCTAGGAAATGAAGCGCCAAAACTATGGGCCCCGTTTGGGTAAATTGGTGTTTCAACTTCCCAGGGGCGTAACTTTGGCATACGATCTCCGTTTGACGCGTACCATGCCTCGTTAGAAAGATCTATCCGAGTTCGGACTACCAATTTGGAATGAGCAACATCCATCCATGGAGAGATGTTGCTCTCCGTTTTCCCAAAAAACGTCGTTTAGGGCCTCAAAACGGCTCTGGAAGTTTAGGACCCGAAAAACTGCTAAAAATAGTAAACTGTGCCGAAACTGAAAAACTGAAATAGACAATGGTGGAGCCCCAAGTGGAATAGGCGGGTGACCACCAATATCCACCTGGATCATGACGTCAGCAGAAATTGCAAGTATAGAGACCTGCTACATGATCTCTTCCACTCCATATAGCTTAAGGAAGAGTATGGGTGATTCTGAAATTGTTACATTGGATGAGTTTTTTCTGCCTAGCCCTATTGAGCTGGCATAGTAATCAATGTATCTGGCTTGCACGGTGAATAAAATATCATCGTCGTCAGTTGTTAGGGTTGATCCTTCCTTAGATTTTGATACTCCATCTGATCCTTTTTCCTCAACTTTCTTCACAGATGAGAATATTTTGGAAACCATGATGCTAGAAGGAGAACCATGGAAGATTATCGTCATCATTCCCATATTCTGGATTATGAAGATTATCTTAGTGAACTATATCACCCATTAATCAAAAATTCCTTTTTGAATTCTTTACCTATTAATGCAATCGATTCTGAGCGAAATTTGTGAAATATTGAAGAAACCATTTCTATCGATATTTCAACCAAACCTGGCGTGGTAGAAAATATGCATGTTGGCATGTATTTTACTCCATCAGAACTTGAAACATATTTCTCTCTATTTCGTGAATTTCAGAATATATTTTCCTGGTCTTATGAGAAGATGCCAGGTATTGACACTAGTATCATTGAACACACTATTAATATGTACCCTGATGTCAAGCCGATGCATCAACACCTTCATCCTGTTCATCCGAAGAAGGCTGCTGCCATTAAAGCAGAATTTGAGAAAATTTTGCGTGCTAGTTTCATATACCCTGTTTCGTTAACTGAGTGGGTTTCCAACATCGTTCTTGTCATGAAAAAATAAGGAGCCATCAGAGTGTGCATTTATTATAAGGATGTTAATCTTGCTTGTCCAAAATACAACTATCCTACTCCCTTTATCGACTAGTTTATTGACGATTATGCTGGATGTGAAATATTTTCATTCATGGATGGACTTTCCAACTACAATCAAATCAATATCCACCCAGAGGATCAACATAAGACAAAATTCATCTATCCTTGGGGCACATTCGCTTATAGGAAACTACCGTTTGGTTTAAAGAACGTCGGGGCTACTTTTCAAAGAGCAATGGATTATGCTTTCAATGACATCAAACACCTTGTTCAACCCTATCTAGATGATTTACCTGCACATTCATGAAATCAGATTGATCACTCGATGCATTTGAGAGCCATATTTTTAAGATGCCGACACTAAAAAATACGCCTCAATCCACATAAATGTGTGTTTTTTGTTGGGTATGTTCATTTTCTTGGATTCGTAGTCTCAAAAGAAGGAATTCGAATAGACCCATTGAAGGTCCAATCCATTCTTGATTTTCCTGCACCATCAAATTTATTTCAGATCCAGAAACTTCAAGGAAAGGCTAAGTTCCTAAGGAGGTTCATACCCAACTATTCTGAAATGGCTAAAGGATTTACTCAACTCTTGAAAAATGGGGTTCCCTTCCATTGGGACCAAGTTGCACAAGCTTCTTTTGATGTTGTCAAGGATACTCTTGTCCGGGTGTCATTAATGTATCCCCCAAATTATCAGAATGATTATTTCTTATATATCTTCACAGTTGATACAACTATTGCTATGGTATTGGTCCAAGTAGAAAATGGGATAGAACATCTGATCTATTATTTGGTTCATAATCTCAATGATACGGAAGCCAAGTATTCATACGTACAAAATCTTGCCTTAGCAGTTGTTCAAGCTGTCTAAAGATTTCACCACTATATCCTGTTCCGAAAGACCATTGTCATTTCATATTGCAACCCCATGACTTATATATTATCACGTAAATTGTTGGGGGGAAAATATTCAAAATGGATTGTCATTTTGTAGGAATTTGATTTGTAATTCTTCAAATCCAAGTCTAAGAATTCTTTAGTTTTGGAAGAGCTTCTTTGTGACCTTCCCTCTGGTAGTATTGCTACTACGTCAAAACCATCAATTCCTGACGAGTCTCTATTTTAGATCAGATCATCTGATCATTGGTATGTAGATTTCATAATTTATCTCCAAAACCAAAAAATTTGGCCTGATACCTCTTGCTCTGAAAAATGATGTATTCGATACCAAGAGAAAGATTATCTGATTGTCAGCGATACACTTTATCTTCGTGGTTTCGATACAATTTTAAGAAGGTTTCTCACTCATGAGGAGGGCAAAAAAGTTTTAAATTATTGTCATGTTGGGGCTTGTGGTGGAAATTTATCTAGATACGCTATCGCACAGAAGGTACTCCGCGCTGCTTACTTTTGGCCTACCATATTTCGCAACTGCATTCTCGTGCTCAGAAGTTGTCATGCGTGCCAGATTTTTTTATCGTAAAAACCACAAACCGCCAGCGCCTATGCATCATGTTGTCTCTCTGGGACTATTTTCAAAATGGGGTATTGACTTCATGACCTGTAACCCTCTTTCGTTTGGGGGGCATGGTTATATTATTGTCGCAGTAGACTACTTTACCAAATGGGCCAAAGTGATGCCTACATTCAACAACACATGACAGACAAGTGCATTGTTTTTCTTTAATCATGTTATTGCACGGTTTGGGGCCCCAAAGGCTATAGTTATAGATCGTGGGAAGAATTTTCCCAACCACATGATGACTGAATTGACTGCCAAGTTAGGATTGTCACATGATAATTCTACTCATTATCCACAATTGAATGGAAAATTTGAAGCTATCAACAAGATTCTTAAACGTATGCTTCAAAAAATGAAAGGAGGTTGTAAGAGAAACTTGCATTTGATCCTATACTCGGCCTTGTGGGCATATCCAACCTTAGTGAGAAACGAAACCATATTTAATCCTTTTCAATTGGTGTATGGTCTGGAAGCTATCTTGCAATCCAATGTGAGATACCATCATTGAAACTTGAAATCAACATGTTACCTAACACCTCAGAAGAATAAGTGTGTCTTTTTAACCTCATCCATCTTGATGAAATGTGTCGTGAAGCCCAATTGGCCAACGAAGCGCATAAGAGACGTATAAAGTCATAATACGACAAAAATTTCCAGCCTCACATTTTCTCAGAGGGCGACTTGGTCCTTATTTATGATCAAGAAGCTGATGTAATAGGTACAAGGAAATTTGAGCCATTATAGCATGACCCCTATATTGTCAAAATATCTCTTGGTAAAGGTTCCTACGAGTTAGTAGATTACGATCGAATTCTGTTGGTGCAGCCCCGAAATGGGTTGTATCTGAAACGTTACTATTAGGGCCCCGTAGTTTTGGAAGATTGGCAATGACCAAAAAGACAAGGATAATATCAAATGAATCTTTGGATTCCTAGGACCTAGCCTTGCTGGACCTAGAGAGGGCTCTCTCTATGCTTATGTAAAGGGTTTAACTTGTTTTATTTTAGGGTTTTAATTTTAGGCAAGTTTTAGGGATTAGGGTTTGTTTGTTTGTTTTTTTGGTTGGATAGGTTGTTAATACAAATAGGTAGAGTAAGAAATAATCAATCCATTGGGCTATGGAGTCTGAAAATGCCTTGAAAAGTGAAAAAAATGAGTCAAGGATCGTTCATAGGGCAAGTTGGCAAGGCCAAATGGATCTAATTAGGTCTAGGGAGAGTGAAATAAACATGTAGTTGTGAAAATAGTGATTTAATGGGCAAACAAGGATCCTTTAACAAACTAGTAAACAAGTAAAATCTTCTAAGATGATAGCATAAAAAACTTGAAGAGCAATGAAGGGTTCTTCAACATCAACTAGGCTAAACAGATCTTAGAAACAACAGATTAGTAAGCTAAGAGAGCAGTGAAGGATTCTCTAAAAATTTCTTGTAAACAAATAAAACCTTAACATAACATCTTAGTAATACCAAGGATAATTCAAAGATTCTTTAGCAAAAACATGAGGAAGAAAACATTGAAATCAAAGGATGCAGACAAAGCAGGGTGCCAAAGGCATATCATACTCTAAGATTTCTATCCCATGATCAAAGAAACACATTGAGAACTGAAGAAAACAAATACAAAGATGGAAAACATCACCATATAACCAAGCTTAATGAATCCTAACAATGAGCTTGATCCATGGAAGCACAGTCCAACACCATCATAAGGTACCAAAGCCAATTTCACAAATAAACTCAGGGTCTATATAATATTATGCTCAGCAACTAACCAACAATTAAAATGAGGCCTCAAGGCTCTATTTAACCAGAAAATGAGGTGGTGGAAACCCTAAGAGGCTTCCAGAAACCATTAATACACCATAAATGTCACTTATGTCCAGAGAGGCCATGCAAGGCCCAAGGCACATAATAACTATTGAAATAAATGAAAGATAATTTAAAAATAACGCCTTAATAAAATCTGTAGTGATTTGCCCAAAAAATCTTGAAAATATCCTTCAGTGTGTTTTGTTGACTTCTTTGCAAGGGGGCAGCTTCAGAGGACTGAAGGTGCAGCACCTACATAGGAAAGCTGAGTCATCTTGCAACCAAGTTTTGAAGGCCTTCCCGATGTCGGAATTGGCTCCGTGATGGCTCATTGGAAATCCTGTTGAGTCTAATTTCCAAAAAGACCCTTATTTTTATGATTTTTCTATATTAACATGTACAAAAATCAAATCTCCCAAGGTTTCTGAAGGCGTAGCGCCGGCCCTGAAAACATGGCAAAAAGGTGAAAATTAGCATGTTTTTGGGCCTTTTGAGGGACCAAAACGGCTCCAAATGCTCTGAAATTTGGTGTGTGTGATGTACTTGGCCTAAGGATTCCAAAAATGTAAGACATTACTTAATTTTATTCCTATAGGAAAAGCGTAGTGCCAAGGGTGTTGCGCTTTCGGCCCTTAATATCAGTAAAAAAACCAAAAAATGTCAAAAACTTGCCAAAATTTGCAATTATATTCCTCATGGGGTTTGGGAGGCCTATAGAGAAGCTTCAGCAAAAATCCAAATGTTTTCTTGGTATTTTTCCTCCTTGAGTGCTTGAATTTCGGCAAGGGCTCCTTTGAGCTTGGCCCTTACAAATTTATTTCTCAACGCATAGTGCTTGGCCATCTTTTTTTGTAGGCCAAGGTGTCTTTGTGTCTTCTTCAGCTGCTTGTTTTCATCCTTATAATACTTAATGATATAATTTTACATGTAAAGCTTTCTTTGTAGATACCTAATCTCTACATCTTTCCTTTGGAGCAGTATTCTAGTGGCCCTCTCTTCATTCTCATCCTATAGGTCAATCAATTCAATTTTTTGTTTAGTTCCATGCTTACCTTTCTTATCTCCAGCAGTGACTTTTTCCTTGCCTTTGTCAAGCTTCTTTGTTGATGTGGAAGGAATGGCCCCTTGCCTTTTAGAGGCAGCAAACACATGCCTACTTCCTCTTTGATAGGTCAAAGAAAAAGGTTTGATTTTTCTCATTTTGGTGCCTTCATTATTGTGGCCATCTTGACTGTCATTATCACTGATATCCATGTTGTCCTTATGTGTTTCATGGCTGCTTTCCTCATTGGTATCACCAATGTCGTGAGACTCACTGTGTTCAATATTACCACTATTTTCTTTGTTGTTTTGATCAGTTTTAACATCATCCTTATCATCATCATCATCATCTCCACTGATATCATGATCATCATGATTGTTGCCCTCCTCTACATTTGCACTGCTTTCTGCACCATCATCATTTCCACTGTGGGTTTCATTATCTTCACTGTCCTCATGCCCATTATGACTGCTGCCATGAATGTCACTTCCATTATCAGCCTCACTAATATTTGATTCACTAATATCTGCCTCCAGTTCTTCCTCTTCATTGATATCTGTCTCCTCACTAATTTCTGCAATTTCATTTTTTCTCACTAACTTGTGGGCTGCTTCTAACATCATCATCATTATATTGGCTGATTTCTTCATCATTTTCCCCATTACTGCTTGTCTCATAATTATTTCTTGATTGATCAGTACCTTCTCCATCATGGTCACTTACTTGTTCACTGCCACTTCCCTCTAGTTCTCATGCATTGGGAGAGGGTGGGGAAGGAAGGTTTTCTTGAGGTGAGGATATATGTGTAGATGATGAAGCATGATCAATAGGACGTGATGGAGGAATAGGGGGAGGAGGATGAGATGATGAGGGAAATTTTTTTTGATGATGGAGTTATGGGTTTGTGAACACTTCATGGGCAATGAACACGTCCCATGGAATACCCTTTTGCTCCAACTGATGCAGCACAACCATATTGATTAAAGAGTGATGAAACAAACTTTGCATTTGTTGGGAATAGTTCCTCTTTTGTACAACAAAAGACATCTTGTCAATACTCCTATAGAGGTAGTAGGGTAAATGAAGCATCTTAACCCTAGTAAAATGCATGAGTAATCTGATATGATAGGAGTAAATTCTAGAGTACCCTCCCTCACATGTAAAATATTTCATGATGACCCTCATCAAGGGTGCATACCTCTCCAAAAAATGTGAAAAAGGGAAGATAGATTTGCAGCCTTCCTTGTATCTAGGTTTAATAAATGGCTCATACCATATTATGTCTAAATTTACTCTTTTGAACCATTTTTCACAAACATTAGGCATTCCAGTGGAAAAAGAAATGGCACCTGGTGACAGCTCAAAGTTTACCCTTGCAAGATTCACTTGTTTATCATGTAGGTTGAGGATAAATAACCTAGTGAGCTCAGGGTGTGTTTGTACTTGTTGGACTTTTTCACAAAAAATAAAACACCCTACATTTTGGAAACATGTGAAAATCGTAGGAAAGGCATTAAGCTCCATAGTGTCTTGGGGCTCAAACCTATTAACCTTCCCACCTCTGTGTTTCTGCCTTCTAGGCACTTGGCCTTCTTCACCACTACCATTTCATCCTTCTCCTGACATTTTGATTACTGTTTTTTTAAAACAAACCCTAGCTCTGATTGTGAAGCTAATATGAAAAATGATGGAATGATGGTAAGAAGGAAGATTTTTGCAAGTGAGTGAGAGGGATGAATGAAGGTGTAAGTGTATGGGACAAAGCCTTTAAGCTTTGATGGATGGCCAAATTCAGATTACTGCAACCACACTACTTTATCCCTGTCTGATTGACATCTCCTTGTTTGCAGATGATGGAGGTTTAAACAGGTTTTTTAGCATGAAGATTAGGGTTTTCACTCCTTTAGGGTTTCCTCAATTTATCTTGACTTTAAATCATCAAAATGCACTGGAGGAAAAAGGTATCACATCCACCAACCAATTAGCAATTCTTTGAAGACCCTTTGATGGCAGCTTGGAGGTATTTTTGATGTTTTTTGAGTGTTTGAAGGTGCAGGAGGAGCTTCAGGTCCAACGCACAGCACCTAAACACATAGTCAGGCCTGTCGGTTCTGTTGAAAATGTAGCGCCTGCACGCGTATTCGGGCCTGTCAGGCTTCCTGGGTGAATGCGCAATGTGCCTCTGAACATGCAACACAGTGCAATTTAACATGGGAAATTCCTCCGAAGGCGCAGCGCCTGACCCTGAATGCACAATGCCAGGTAACTTGCCCAAAATTTGATTGAAATTCACAATTTTCTCTCTTGGATGCTCTGATGATCTTTGCAAGTGCACAATAAGTTATGTGAAGAAAAAAATAATCCTTTATAGCATAGGAAATTAAATTTAACTTTGATAACCCACTTTCCTAATGTTTTTACTCCCTTTCTTTTTACTGATATCCCTTTGACCTTTTCTCTTGTAGGTGATAAAAAACACCGAAATGGCCTTTTCCCTTTGCTCTTTGAATCATGAAAAATTCACCTTTAACAATTTTGGAGAGGGCTGCACACAATGGTATTTTCAAGACTGTGTTTTTTCGATATAATTTTTGGACTTGTCTTTCTTCCATTTTCTCACTAACAACCTTACAGTGTTGGTATGTAGGTTTGCTAAACATGGTGAATTTGACCACTTTAATCTTGGCGGCTTGATATGTCTGCTTTTGACACCTTTGAGAAAATCACTCTTTTTCCACTACCATGGGTTTTAAACAATGCCTTTCACATCCCTAGGCCAATTCTGATTTGTAGGTGCCTAAATTTATAATTTAAAACTTGTCCACTGATACTCTTTACCTCTTTCACTGATCCTTAGGCATGATAAACTCACTTTTGACAAATTTTTGGATTTCACACACAACAATCTCTTCAAACCTTCTTTCTACTGTCAGCATGGAGGCCAAACATCTTAATTTTACCTCCTTTGAATATCTTTCCAAAACCTTAGGTTTCTAGGATGTTTGAGAACAATTATCAGTGTTGTCTTCTAAGTTCTCTATAGCCCTTTTAAGTTCATTCCTTTCTGTCCAGTTCACCTCACCTTTTTCCCTTTTTGATCTATAATTTCTAAGAACTTCTCTTCATTATTGGTGTTCTTGGTGTGCCTCCTTCATATGTTTTGCTGCATTGGATCCTTGCTTGGCACACTACTGGGTCAACCAGGCTTAGAAACCCTGAGTCTTCTTGAACAAAAACTTCTTTCTCTATCTTTTTTGTGAATGTCTTCATTAAGGAGCAGGCCTCTTACCTTACCAATTTTATGCTGATAGTCACTCTAACATTCCTGTAGAAATGTAAAAAATGCACAGTTGCCTTTTGCAGAACTTGAACTTGATAAGGTGGTCTTCTTAGGAGATTTTCCTGATCTTTCTTGGACAACCATGTGTTGATTTTTTCTTGCATCTGAACCAGATTCTAGCACAGGAAAAACAGAGCTTCAAACACCAATGAAAACCCTACAACCTATGAAACCCTAATGACCTAGTGGGAGGATCCTTTGACTTGGTCTTTGACTGAAATCTTGATTTGGGGTCTTCAAGTGTAAAAAACAGAGTTTTTGACATATTGATGTATTGAAGATCCAAAATCCAATGTAATTTATTTAATTAAAGATCCTACAAAGATATTTTGAGACCATCAATGCTTGAGGAACCTGGTGAATATGGGAAGGAAAGGTTGTTTGCTAACCTTAGATGGAAAGTGGAGGGATGGACAAAGGAAAACAGAGTGATGAGGTTAGATGCTTGTCAAAGGGATAGTGATGAGTAACATGAGCCCATGAGGGGTCTTTTAGTAGTGGTAGGTTAACCATGGAATGGAAAAATAGTAGAATAGTGAAAAATTTGGTATAAGGATAATGAAGCCATTGAGATTTCTAAAAGTCAAAATATTCAGGAATCTTGTTTTTAGAAATCTAGAATTGATATTTAGTCATCTATAAATAATAAAAATTACTGATGACTAACAGTGGCTCCACTTGGGGAGGGTAGCTCATTTTCAGGAGGTGTCCAGGACCTCAGAGCTCAAATCTCTAAGTTTTGAAGACCAGTAACTTACTTTCACTTTGCAGATTTCTTTCCTTCATTTGTTGATGTTCTCTTAAAACTATGATCTCAAAATCTGAAAAGACATATTTGTTTCAACCTCATTTCTACCTACCCATCATACTTTGCCTAACATTTTTTTTTCTTCTTTTGGGTGCACTTGGACTGGCAAACCCTTGACATTCTTTTCTTTTGAAAGCATCAACAAACTATATACTTGTACCCTTATCACTTCCAAAGTTCAGATTAGGTTGATGAACTTTTTATTCTCTACCTAGTCCCTTTATCTTTCAAGATTAAGCTGTTTGAAAGATTTTATTCTATAACCTACTAACATGAAATTGAAAACATGATCAAACCAATTTTAAACAATCTGATTTGTCATGGGCTGTGGCATTTAGACAAGCTGCACACAGAAATTATTTTTGTACAATCAAAACTAGAAAACATGAGGGTTGTGATCTATCATTTGTTTATGTATCCCTCTCTTTCTCCTTGGTTCAGATTTGAGCATTGAGAACCAGCAATTTCTTTTCCTAATCTATCCTACTGACAAGTCAAGTTTAAATGATTTGATAAGTCTTCTTTCACTTACCTATCAGTATAAATTTAAACATGTCTAATCATGATTAGGGTGTATGATTTAAAGAAGACACTTTTTCTTAACTAGTAGTGGCATTTAGGCTTGCACACTTTCATAAATACTCTTTTTTTTTGGGTATGGAGTTGTACCTCTTCCTTAAATCGGCCCTCTTTTTCATCTTTTCTCAGTTTTTGTGTTTTTTTTTTCTGATTTCTCATCAATCAATGTTATGTACAATGAATGAAAGCTTCAACTTAGGAATTTCAACAAAAGTAGTGTTTGAGCATCCTTCCATTGACAGGACCTCCAAATAACTCAGTTCCATCCAGCTCTTGCAAAAAGAATGCATTGTTACCTCTAACTGAATGAATGATGTAAGGACCCTTCCACAAATTTTCAAATTTTCCATGCTTTCCTTTGTCCTCTCTCCTTCAATCCCACTTTAGCACTTTGTCTCCAATGTGAAAATCATTAGCCTTGGTCCTTCTGTCAAAGATCTTCTTTATGTTTTCTTGCACTGCTTGTGTCCTCTTGTAAACTTCTTCTCTTGACCGCTGTAAATGAATGGTTTGGTTTAGCCTCCTTTTCATGTCATTCTCTTCTGATTGCACTTCCTGGAGGAGTTTCATCACTAGAACTCCCAAGGATGTTGGGAAGACTACATCCATGACATATAATAGTTGATAGGGATGCATACCGATTGATTTATTGGTGGTTAGTCTATCCGCCCATAGTGCATGCACTAGTTTTATATGCCATGCTTTTTGGTTTTCTTCTAGCAGCTTCTTGATGATGTTCACTAATATTTTGTTAGAGGACTCAGCCAGCCCATTACCCTGAGGGTAATAAGATTTTGAATTGATCTAGATTTATGCAAGAAAAAAACAGAATACACATATAACCATCAATACAAATATGTAGAAGAAATAACACTTCATTTCATTAATATCAAAGAACTGAAATTTTCTTACAGACAAAATGGAAATAGACTAGCTAGGGCGCTGGTAGCTTATCTCTGAGAAGAGATGTGGCAGCTCCATGCCTCTAAATTGAGTTAAATTGAGGCTCGAGGGCCTATTTATTATTTATAAATAGTGGAAAACCTTAAACATCCAAAACCCTAACCCTAGGAGATGAAGCGCCAAAACTATGGGCCTTGTTTGGGTAAATTGGTGTTTCAACTTCCCGGGGACGTAACTTTGGCATTCGATCTCCGTTTGAAGCGAAAAATACCTTGTTAGAAATATCTATCCGAGGAATAAAAATTTTGAGTGAGAAACATTATTCCATGGACCCATGTTGCTCCCAATTTTCCAAAAAAACTTCGTTTACGGCCTCAAAACTGCTCCGAAAGTTCAGAACCCGAAAAACTGCTAAAAATAGTAAGTTGTGCTGAAACTGAAAAAATGAAAGAGACAATGGTGGGGCCCCAAGTGGAATAGGTGGGTGGCCACCAATATCCACCTTGATCATTCCTCCCCCTTAGTAAGCAATGGTCCCCATTGCGTTGAGTTCCTCCATGAGATGAGGAAACTTATATTGAACTTGGTCCCTGGTGAACCACTTGCCTTGGTGCAGGAGTTGGCCAGCTTTGACAACCCGATACAGTTGGATATTCTGTTGGCAAGTGTTCTTGATTTTCATGTCCATGATACAATCTATGTTGGTCTGTTCCATGCAGTCTGGGTTTAACTCTTTTGGTGTGATTTCTTCTGCAATGTGAGAGGTGTCCAGTAGAGGTGGGAAGTAGGGATGAAGGTAGTCTACATTGAACACAAGGTGCAGAACAAGGAATGGTGGAATACTTAGCTCGAAGGCATTGTTTTCTATAGACTTGGTGATGGTGTACGACCCATATTGTTGCGGGCGAAGCTTGGGGTGGGGTCCAGTGACGTGCTTCTTCTCCAAATGTAGCCACACTTTGTCGCCCACCTAGAAGTTGTGTGGCACCTGATGTTGATCTTGTCATTGCTTGTACATAGCATTGGATCTGTTAAATTTTTCATGAACATGTTGGTGGATGTGCTCGATGAAGTTGTTCGCTTTGTCAGCTTCAGACTGGACATGAGTCGAACCAGCCTGAGTAGCGGAAAATGGCATCGCTACGTCAATGGGACATAGTAGCTGGAATCCCAAGCCCATCTGAAAGGGGCTGTGGCCGGTTGATCTGTGGAGAGCTTGGTTATAACTGCGTTGTACATAGGGGAGGCTCTCATCCCATGTGCGTGGATGCTTTGAATTTTACATGCACAAAATGTGTACAATCATCATGTTGACGACCTCTGTCTGACCATCAATTTGGGGATGGAATGCTGTGGACTTGGTGAGCTTGGTGACCAAAATTGACCAGAGGTTGGACTAAAATGTGTTGAGGAACCTGCTGTCGTGATTTGATATGATAGACTGTGGGATCCCAAAGTGCAACCAAACTCGTTCAAAGAAGAGTTTAATAGTGGCTTCCGTTGTGATATTCTTCTTGTAGGCTGCCATAATGGCCATCTTCGAGAATTTGTCGACGACCATGAAAACACAGTCGTTTCCATGCTTAGTAGAAGGAATGCCCGACATGTAATCCATGGATATGGATTCCCAAGGTCGACTAGGGGTAGGTAGTGGAGTATAGAGGCCTTGCTTCTTGATGGTCAGTTTGGCAATGGCACAAGCAGTGCAGGATCTGATGTACTTCCCGACATCATGTCGAAGGTTCAGCCAATAGAAATACTTTTGCAGTACTTCCATTATTTTCTCGACCCCAAAATTCCCAGCGACTTGAATGTAGTGCGCTTCCCATATCATCTTGGCATGCTCACTTGAAGGAACACAAAGGTGTCCCAGGTGACATAACAGTGCATATTGGACGTGAAATTTTGGAACTTGCGTACCCCCCAAGAGTTCCTTGTATGTTTGGTTGAATTCTGGATCGCTCTTGTAGAGAAGTGGCCAATTAGAAGTCTCGTGCCCACAAGAGTTGAGAACAGTGGTTATGGCCACGATCGGTGGTCGACTGAGGCAGTCTGTAACATTATTGGTGCTACCCTTCTTGTACTTGATGTTCAAATGAAATTGTTGCAGATATGTGGACCACTTATAATGGCAATCATTCTGCAACTTCCCTTGTGTTTGTATGAACTGCAGGAGTTGGTGGTCTATGTGGATGATTGTCTCCTTGCCAAAAATGTAATGCTTCCATTGTCGACAAGCCTGCACAATGGAATACATTTCTTTGTCGTAAGTGGGATACTTGCGAATTGTGTCAGACAATGTCTCATTGTGATATGCCACTGGATGCCCCTGTTGAGGAATAACTTCCCCAATAGCAGAGTCAGAGGCATCTATCTCGATCTAAAATGGTTGTTGCAAGTCTGGTAATGTGAGAACTAGGGCATAACAAAGGCGATGTTTCAATTCTACGAACGCCTTCTGTTGAGATTCTGACAAAAATATTTTTTCTTTCGCTCCTCCCTTGGTGACTTGACTCAAGGGCCAAGTGATATGATAAAATCCCAACACGAACCTGCGATAGAAATTAGCAAGACCCAGAAAGCTGCGAAGCTCTGTTAGAGTGGTTGGGGCTAGCAAATCCCGAATGATTTGGATCTTGGCTAGATCCACATGCACCCCCCTTTCATCAATAATGTATCCCAGATATTGAACCTAGGTCATGCCAAAAGTGCACTTCTCCAAATTGGCACACAATTTGTGTTGCCGTAGTGTTTGGAGGACTTCTCGGATGTGGTGGAGGTGCTCTTCCCAAGTCTGGCTAAAGATCAAAATATCATCCAAGTACACCACTACAAATGAGTTGGTGAATGGACGCAAGATGTCCTCCATCAACCTCATGAAGGTTGCGGGAGCATTCATCAACTTGAAAGGCATGAAAATCCATTTGAAAAGGCCCTCCTTGGATTTGAAGACAGTGTTCCACACATCCAAGGGTTCGATTGGTAGCTGGTGATACCCAAAATTCAAGTCGATCTTGCTGAAATATTTTCCCCTTTGAGTTGGTCCATAAGGTCATCAATCCATGGGATCAGGTACTTATTCTGGACAGTGATCTTGTTCAATGCCCGATAGTCAATATAGAGTCTCCAATTCCCATCCTTGTTCTGTACCAACACGATCGGGCTCCCACAAGGCGATGAACTTGGCCAGATGTGACCTTTCTACAACAGCTCCTGAATCTGCCTCTTGATTTCATCATTCTCCAGAATAGAGCGCCTATAGATTGGTCCATTAGGTGGCAACACACCTGGGGTCAGGTCAATGGGGTGCTTGACCTGATAGTGTAGAGGCACCCCTGTGGGTGAGGTGAAGATGTCCCCGTAATCCTCCACAAACTTGTCCATTTTTTGTTGTCGTGCAGAGGAGCCATGTCTGGAGGTCGTGGCCACAATATTCTTCTTTCCCTGGGGGCGGATCATTAGGAAAAAAAAATTCCTGGTTTTGTAAATGATCTTACTACATTGTTTTGCAGTAACCAGAGAGATAGTGGGATGCAGTGGTACCTCTGGTATCCTGTACAACTTATTTCCCAAAGTAACAATAACAACACGAGGCCGAGACTCATACACAACATGTCACTTCCACAAGTATCGTTGGCCTAATAATACATCAGAAACATCAATAGGAGCAATGTCACACAATACCTCATCCATGAAGGGCTTTATGCTATAGGGAAGGCAGCACTGCTAGTTGACGCGGAGATCACGTCCTTGGTGAAGCCACTCGATGGTGTGTGGTTGTGGGTGCGCTATGGTCGACAAGCCCAACCACTTTACGACATCTGCTGAAATGAGGTTCTTTTGGTTCCCATTGTCGACAATGAACTGTAGCGAGGAACCTTTTACCCACATCTGGGAGCAAAAGAGATGCTCTTCCTCCTCTGGATCTTATGGTTTCTCCTTCTAGATCTTCGTAGTGGCAACAATGGCATTGGGCTCCACATCAATAATCTACTGCCCTTTATCATTCCCCTTGTCAGCTTCTGATTTAGAGTCAGAGCATGCATCTAATTTATAAGCCCTCATCTCAACCACCAGTGACTGCTTGGCCCGACACTCACTTGTGTTGTGAGTGGAGCTCTTATGGAACTCACACCACTTTCCTGTGTCCTTCTTTGGCTTCGCGGTGTTGTTCTTTGCTTGTTGCTTTGGCAGGTTTTCTTGGGCCTCCATGCCTTGAATTTTTCCTTTGTTCTGCAGTTTGGGGTCGCCTTTACCTTACTTTTGATTCGCAGATCCAAAGTCTCGCTTCTTCTGTTTGAATTTCTGCTCAATCTTGGCATCATACCAGTATGTCGTACCAAGCGAGGAGATGTTGAGGAACTCCATTTCCTCCTGAATTTATCTGTGCATACAACTGTGATAATTTAGCACCAAATGTTTCTCTGAATCTTTGATACCCAACTTTGTGCACAGGGTATGGAACAGATTCATCAGCTCATGCACATCTTGATCCCTTTGTCGCCGCAGTGTGGTCCATTGTATGTACTTGTCCTCATAGCTCCCCACGAGATAGTATTTTTCCTTGATGGCATCTCAAAAATAATTCCAAGTGGGTATGACTTAGAACAGAGAGGGTTCTGTCTCGTCCTTTTTCTCACAGTAGGTTTCCTGCCGCCGGTGGGCAGTCGTTGAAGGATCTAGGCAAAGTTATCCATCATCGCATTCCTTTGTTTTTCGAGGGCCTCCTCGAGAAATATTTTGATAGGATCTCCTGCTCCCTCATCTTTATTTTTGTTGTGCATGGGCATCTGTCATTGTTTGCGAGGCTGATCTTGCAAAGGTTCCACCAAATCAAGCCCTAAATCCTTATACCCCAACCTCGTTGGGGACATGCAAAGAAGGGTCGAGAAAAGGAAGATCCCTCTGATACCACTAATCTGGATTTATGCAGGAATGTAAAAAAATACACATATAACCATAAATAAAAAGATGCAGTGGAAATAACACTTCATTTCATTAATATCAAAGAACTCAAATTTTCTTACAGACATAATGGAAATAAACTAGCTAGGGCGCTGGTAGCTTATCTCTGAGAAGATATGTGGCAGCTAAAAATCTCTCAAATAAGTTACAATGAGGCTTGAGGGCCTATTTATTATTTAGAAACAATGGAAAACCCTAAACACCCAAAACCCTAACCTTAGGAGATGAAGCGCCAAAACTATGGGCCTCATTTGGGTAAATTGGTGTTTCAACTTCCCGAGGACGTAACTTTGGCATACGGTCTTCGTTTGACACAAACCATACCTCATTAGAAAGATCTATCCAAGGACTACAAATATTGAGTGATAAGAATTGATCCATGGAACCATTTCACTCCCGGTTTTCCCAAAAAACATCGTTTACAGCCTCAAAACAACTCCAGAAGTTCAGGACCCGAAAAACTGCTAAAAATAGTAAGTTTTGCTGAAACTGAAAAACTGAAAGAGACAATGGTGGGGCCCCAAGTGGAATAGGTGGGTGGCCACCAATATCCACCTGGATCATGAATTCCCTTGTGTGATGTGGTACTTGTAGCAAAATTCCACCATCTTCTTGGACTTAAATGCAGCAGCATTATCGGTGATGATCTTTCTTGGGCAGCCAAACTGGGACAATATGTTGGTTTCCAGGAATTTTATTATGACTAAGTCAGTGGCATTCCTAAAAGGGATGGCTTCTATCCACTTGGTGAAATAGTCTGTAGTAATGAGGATCCACTTGTGTTGGCTAGATGATGTAGGGTGGATTTATACAATGAAGTCCAAACCCCAATGTTGGAAAGGAGCTTCAACACTGATAGGATGCAAAGGTAAAGGTAGAAGTTTTTTCTTGCCATCAAATATTTGGCACTTATGGAAAGTCATCACTAGCTTGTGGGTATCAGGAAAAATGGTCGGTCAATAGTAGTCAGCTCTAAGGATCTTGTTTGCAGTAGTTTTCTAATAGAGGTGACCTCCACACTCTCCCTCATGCAGCTCATGCATGATTCTATCTGCATCATCTTCAAGAAAACACTTAAGCAAGATACCAACAGAATTTTTCCAATACAAAACTCTATCTAAAATGCAGAAATTTAAAGCCTTTTGTTTCAATAATCTAGCTTTTGTTTTGGACAAAGTAGGAGGAGCATTTAGATTAACAAGTACATACAATATGTCAGCATACCAAAGTGAATTCAAGAATTTTTCTTCAATAGGTGGGGTTCTTAGTTCCTCTTGTTCATCCAAAGAATGCATCATGTTTATGTCTAAGGCTTGAAAGTTTGCTTCAACCATTAATTTGGCAAGTCCTTGTCCTTTGATAAGTTTTGTAGGTTTGGTTTCCAAATCATATTCTAAGATAATAGCAATCCATTTACCCCTCTTACCATCAAGGTCTTGATTTATAATATCCTTCACAACGATGTGTGGAACAAAAGCAATGACATGGGAGTGCAAAATGTAAACTCTAAAATATTTCAATGCTTTTATCAAGGAAAAGGCTTGTTTATCCATGATATTATATTTTAGAGGAGAATCTCTCAATGCCTTGCTGAAGAAAGCTATGGGTTGTTCTTGTCCCATCATGTTCTTTTGAAGCAATATTGCAGCTATAGTGTGTTCTGAGGCAAATGAGAAGATGAAGAAATCTTTGGTGAAGTCGGGGCTGATTAGAACCGGTGTTTGGGTAAGTGCTTTCTTTACTAGTTCAATGGAATTTTTTTCTTCCATAGTCCATTTTACTCATACTTCTCTTTTCAGCATGTCTGTAATGTTTCTTAGGAGTTCAACAAGGTTTGGAATGAACCTTCTTAGGAAGTTACTCTTTCCAATGAAAGATTGCAACTCTTTAATGTTTCTAGGATGGATGATCTGTAAGATACCCTCAATCCTTTTGGGGTCTATCTTAATCCCCTCCTCACAAATGATGTGACCTAAGAGTTTTCATTCTTGAAGACCAAACAACGTTTTCTTAGGATTTAGAGATAGGACATATTTCCTACACTTTTCAAAGACCTTTCTCAAGTGGAATAGGTGCTCTTCATCAGTTTTAGAGTAGACAGTGATGTCCTCAAGGTATATAACTATCAAGTAACCTATGTCTTCATAAAAATATATGTCCATGACTCTTTGAAAATTGGCCTCCGCATTCATCAACCCAAATGGCATTTTCACATACATGAAGGTGCCCCAAGATGTAGTGAAGGCATTTTTGTGTTGATCACTTGGAAGTACTCGTACCTGATTGTAACATGACAAGCCATCAAGAAATGATATCCTTTTAGAACCTACCACCCTTTGTATAATATGATCCATCTTGGGTAAAGGGTAGTTGTCCTTTAGGGAAGATTTGTTCAAGTTTCTAAAGTCTATACATAGCCTAATCTCCCTGGTTTTATTCCTAACTGACACAAGGTTTGAAATCCATTCGCAATACCTAATTGGGACTATGATCCCAGAATCATACATATTTTTTATTTCTTTCTCAACTAGAGGGACTAGGATGGGGTTTGTTCTTCTCAATTTTTACTTGAAAGGTTTCTAATTTTCTTTGAGAGGAATTTTGTGTTGAATAATGTTTGTGTCATAGGACTTAAGGTCTTCATAACCCCATGCAAAAACATCTTTGAATTCTTGGAAAAACTCATTGTATTTTTGTTTTATGTGAGGTGGCAGAATTTTGGATAGCTTGATCATTTTGGGTTTTTCTATGCTACCTGTGTTGCATTCTTCTACATCAGCATCGGTGGTTTCCATTTTTCGCTTCCTAGCAACATCATTTAAGTCAAACAACGCTTCTAATGGGGAAATACCTCTTGGTAATGAATTATATTTTCATTGTAGAACCTCAAGGTCTTTCTCATCCAAATCTTCAAACAATTCAGCCTCAAGTGGATCTTTTAGCATGTTTATATCAGCAATACAAGGCAACTCTGTTCGGTGGGTTTGTTCTTCAGCAAAGGAATCTTCTTGATGGATTAAATCTGATTTTGACAATTCAAACTTAGTTTTAGGCTGCAAGAAGTCTTCAATATGTTTGTCATTTTCAAATACTTTCCAATAATTAATGTTATCCAGGATTGCTGGTCTGCACTTGACTTCTATTGTGTATTTTTCATTTGTATGAGGTGTTTGGCAAGTGCTGGTAGCAAAGGCAAGTTCATTAGCAATGGTGTTCTGAGCTCTAGGAATGGAGGTGAGTTCATACTTCTCAAAAAATTTCAGGAGGTCTAAGGTAGCACTCCTATATTCTCTTAGCCTAGGATTTTTGGCTAAATACTCTTCTTTGATTTGTCTAATGATCAACTCAGAATCTCCTAGAACATAAATTTTCTTAGCTCCTATGTCTTTTAGCAAATTTAAACCAAGGAGAAGAGCCTCATACTCTGCAATATTGTTAGTGCATTGAAAATCTACTTTATAGGAGTGACCCTCATTTGTGTTGTGTATCCAAACACCATCTCCTAAACTAGCTTTTCCACAAGAGCCATCGAAGCTCATGTTCCAAAGTGTTTCAAGTTCAGATTCGCCATTATGTTGTTGTTCAGGGCTGCTAGAGTTTTGGATGTTATTTTCTTCATTTGGTGATTGACTTGACTGTTCTGGTAGGCCTAGCTCTTTCTCATTTTCATTTACTTGTTCATTAATGTCATATTCATTGTACAAGATAAATGAGTCAAGGTCTGAGTGGATGGAATAGAGAGGGGTGTTGTTTGGCCTATCTTGGCTTCTTATCATGTATTTCATGTGAGTTTCCCGGTAGAATCTCCTTGTTTGGTTAAAAACTGGGATGGTAGCATATGAAATGTCCATTTGGAGATTCCCTTGAAGTTTAGCTCCCCATGAACTAGATAAAAGCATGCCATACTTCGGGGGAATGTCAGCAACTACTATGTCCATGACTAGGCTCTTGGATGGTATTTGTGCAAGAGTGACACACAGATCCTTGATTAGACCCAAACATTTGACTCTACTTGAATCAAAAGAGTACAAGTCTTTGTAAGGTTTGGTTATTTCAAGACCCAACCTTTCCATTACTACCTTAGGCATAAGATTGTGTGAAGCACCAGAGTCTAGCATAACATTGTGCAATATTTTTTCATGTATGTTTGAGCTAACATAGAAGGGAGGTACAACTCGTTCTTGAAATTTTCCCTCCACCTTAGGTCCAAACAACATCTCAGGGTTGTCATCGGTCAAGCTTAGAGTGTCGGTGTCATTTCCTATGTTTAGAACTTTCAAAAATTGGGACCTATACACACCTTGAGTTACTAGTTTAGTAAGAGGTATAGTTATCTTTATCTTGGAAATATCTCCCTTAAAACTGAAAGGTATTTTTGTTTTTGACATATTTACATCAGTTTTATCAGCCATGATTTGTTCTGCAATTTTAGTTTGCTGATTCTGATTTGGAACCTTAATTAAAAGAGTTTCTTCAGGGCCACTAGTTGATGTACTAGGGCAGCTAGGGTCACCATTTTTTTGGCTAGTTTTGTCCTTGTTTTGGTCAATTTTCTTAGCCATGGTGTTTGTGTTTTCTGTTGTCCTCTTAGGAGTGTTTTCAGGGGTCTTCCTAATAGTAGTGTATAATTTATTTTTCTTGGAGGCATCTTGGTTTTTCTTACTCCTAAGGTCATACTACCTATGAACCTCCATGATGGCATTCTCAAATCCTAATCTGTAGTCTTTGAAATCCTCATATGTCTTTTCATTTTGATTTGAGGAAAATGAAATTTGTTCTTCTTCAGTGAGAAAATTATTTTCCTCGTCATTAGAGCCTATCACATTGATCCGGATTTATGCAGGAATGCAACAGAATAAACACATAACCATAAATACAGAGATGCAGCGGAAATAACACTTCATTTCATTAATATCAAATAACAGAAAGATGCTTACAGACATAATGGAAATAAAATAGCTAGGGTGTTGGTAGCGAATCTCTGAGAAGAGATGTGGTGGCTACAGACCTCTGAACTGAGTTACAATGAGGCTCGAGGGCCTATTTATTATTGAGAAACAATGGAG